>CM060599.1:7960554-8108054 GCA_030578255.1 Tiaroga cobitis
AAACACACAATTGATTCACTGATTCATGTTCTCGGAAGCCCTTCTTCTTGGTAGTGAAATAAATGTTCAGTTAGTTCTGTTTGCCAAGTTGATTTGAATGGTTCATTCCAATGAAAACACAAATGATTCACTTATTCACACTAATAACACCCCCTTTCCCTACCACAAATAATTCACAGATTAATTTCAGTCATAACTTTCAAATATTCTTGGAAGCTCTTCTTTTTGTAATGAAATGTTTAAATGTTAGTTAGTTCTATCAACTAGGGTTGCTAGGTTCCTTTGGACAGTTCATTTCACACAAATGATTCACTGATTCATTCGCTTTTCTTGTAGTGAAACACATTTTTAGTTAGTTCGGTTTGCTAGGGCTGTATTAAAGTTTCATTTTTCTCAATGTTTTCAAGACGTCAACAATCTCCCACCAAAGTTATTCAGTCAAGTGATTGACAAATGCAAATCAGTTCAGGTTATTTCAGACTCCCTCACTAAAGGCTTATTGAACGGTCTCTCTTTAACTCTTTATCTCTAGCAGAGCAGCACATCTATTTTAACGTGTTCTTTCAAGGTTCAAAGGGCATATTTTTGTTGGTTTAGTTTGCTTAGATGCGTACACATGGTCAGTGTGCAACAAAGGAACTGTGTGTGTTTGTGTTTAGAGTGAGAGGAGGTCTGGCAAGCGTGTGTATTCACAGCTCTGACCCGTGGTAAACACAGGTTAGTAAACTGTGTTTCTCTCCTGCGCCCTCCCACCTCGCCAGCCCAGACTACATCTGTTTTTCCAGATACACACACACACTCACTTCATTTGTCATGCTGTGATTGTGTGTAGACAAAAGGGCCTGTCGGCAGGCAGATAGTACCGCAGTACCGCTATTAATCACAATTACAGAGAACTACCCCCTCCCTCACACACACACACACACACCATCAGCATGGCTTTCTTTCTTTTAGATAGCAGCCGTGAAAGTTTATAAACGTCAGCTCACCCTTTCCTCTCTCATTTCAAAGGTATAGTTCATTCAAAAATTAAATATCACCTGCACATCGTTTCAAATAGACTTTATTCTCTCTTCTGTGAAATAAAAGATGTTATTTTGCATCTGATCTTTGAATGATTAATTCACAAATCTGACTCAATGATCAGGTCGCAGCATTAGACAACTCTTTTGATATTAACTCACAGTATTAACTTATTAGTCTTCAGAATTGTATCTTTTGTATTCCACAGAAAAAAGAAAGAAGTCATTCAGTTTGGAATGACATAAAAGTCAGGAAACAAAGTTTTTGAGTGAACTATTCCTTTATCAGTCCATTTAAGACTCGACCTGTGGGCTACAGATCTCTCGCTCTGTGTGTGTGTGTGTGTGTGTGTGTGAGATTAATGAGTCTGGTGACGTTTAGCTAGCAGCAGGCGGACGGTAATGTAGATAAGTCATGCGTCTCAGACCCAATAAACCAGGACAAACCACCGACCCCAACGCTACCATTCTCTAAAAGGCTGAATAGTGGAGTCTAGAGGCCGAGTTATGTGTGTGTTCGGTTTAATAGATTCATTTATTTCAGATGATTCACGTTTTGTGTGGTGAAACTCACCTCCATGATGGTGAGACAGACTTCCTCCATTGGCAAGAATCTCCTCCCGGGCCGCATGCTACACAACAGAAGCAAAACAAGACGTTAATTGTCATTTTTTAAGCCTAAAAGGAGGAAGATTGTCTCAGAGGCCCTTCTTTTTTGTAGAGAAATAAATAGTTCTGCTAGGTTCATTTGGACGGTTCATTCCAATGAACACACAAATGATTCACACAAATAAACAAAGTTAAATGATTCACTGATTCGAGTCATAACTTTCAAAATATTTAGCAAGCCCTTACTTTTGTAGTCAAATAACTGTTTAGTAAGTTCTATCAGCTAGGGTTGTTGGGTTCCTTTGGATAGCATCATAGGGGCACTTTAATTAAAACAACCTATTTTAAAGACTCCTAGTTTTGTTTTGTGTCTCCTACAACAGATTAACATGCATCAAAAGGTAAAAAAAAATAAAAAACTTTCATTTTCTCATAATATACATTGCACATCACACCATTTTTCAAAGATTCTTAAACGACTACAGAAGATTCAGTCTCTCTAAACCCCTCGTTTCCAAGAGTCTGCTCTGCTCTGATTGGTTAGATGACCCAGTCTGTTGTGATTGGTCTACTCTGCTCTGATTGGTCAGATGGTCCAGTGTGTTGTGATTGGTCTACTCTGCTTTGATTGGTCAGATGGCCCAGTCTGCTGTGATTGGTCTACTCTGCTCTGATTGGTCAGATGACCCAGTCTGTTGTGATTGGTCTACTCTGCTCTGATTGGTCAGATGACCCAGTCTGTTGTGATTGGTCTGCTCTGGTTGGTCAGATGGCCCAGTCTGTTGTGATTGGTCTACTCTGCTCTGATTCGTCAGATGACCCAGTCTGTTGTGATTGGTCTGCTCTCCTCTGATTGGCTAGATGGCTGTCTGTTGTGATTGGTCTACTCTGCTCTGATTGGTCAGATGACCCAGTCTGTTGTGATTGGTCTACTCTGCTCTGATTGGTCAGATGACCCAGTCTGTTGTGATTGGTCTGCTCTCCTCTGATTGGCCAGATGGCTGTCTGTTGTGATTGGTCTACTCTGCTCTGATTGGTCAGATGACCAAATTATTAATTTGAGTCTTTACTTTTAAAATGTTCTTGGATGCCCTTCTTTTTAGTAGTGAAATAAATGCTTAATTAGATCTATCAGCTAGGGTTGCAAGGTTCAATTGGACAGTTCATTTTACTCTAACAGGTAAATATTGAGAAATGTTGTGCTAGTTTATAGATTGATGGCTAATCTTTAACTTTTCTTGCTGTCCTTACCTCCACTTGTTCGTAGACATGAACTGGATCACTCAGACCCCGGTAATTAAAGGCAAAATAGAAATACACACAAGCACCTGCATCATACGTCTGTGTAACTCTGGAAAGAGAAAAACAAAGAGAAAAACATAAGTTATGATGCTTTCAAGTCCATCCGGGGAAGATATCCACCATTATACTGACACCTAGTGGTGTGGATGTGGCCATGATTTTTTTTAAAATACTTTAAATATTATTTAATTTTATAATATACCTTTTTATAATATAATAATACTAAGTGCACTTTTAGGGGCCATAATTAAACTAAAATATACTCATGTATAATACATAATCTATCCATTGACTTGAAGTTCCAATAAATGAAAAGCTATTGCTAGTTACATTATTATCCATGACTTAGATATTATCCAGCAAGCTTTATAACAATTCTTCATCAACGGTGCACAAAAAGCATACAGAAATTGTACAGCCCATTTTTACAATCATGATACTAATTTACCATCAACTAAAGATATCTATATCTATAATACATGCGTTGTTTGCTATGGTTTCTTTATTTGTCACAGCAACTCAAAGTCTAGGTTCAAATAAAATCCAGCTTTTCCCACTGGTAATTACGACACTGTGATGGCCGTCATAATTTCTCTAATTTTGCTCAGTTTTCTAATTTTGTTCTGGTATATACACCTCATAATCACTTATTTCTGAGAGGATGAGGAGTGTTTGATGTTTCTAGAGTCAGTAATCTTAATATTCTTCCTGCTAAAGCGGATTTACGGCTGCTGTGGGGTTTTTAATGAGTCTAGAAAGGCACATAGAGAAAGTGAGAGACACTGACATGCTTTCTATCCAGGCTGTGCCTGTGTGACCCTTGACTTTGAGACAAAGTAAGTTTAAGTTTATCTGGTTTTGCAGAGGTTAAATGGCCACATCAATCATGTCACACGCAGCTGGAAAGCAAACGACAGGAAATGAATGGCTAGGAAATGCTCTTCAGCCCAAAACTCACTCTCTTTCTGTGTGACGGTAAAGGTGAGATTAGAATGAACACAGAGTTCACTAAACAATAAGCTATACCTCTAGATTTTTACATTTAATTAATAAAATGTAAACAGTGCTGGGTTATACAATAGTTACCACCACCATGCTAGGGTCTTGTGGGTAATACTTAACACTAGTCAGGATGGTCATTAGACGCTTACTTATGGACAGCAAATCAAAGGTCAGAAAGATAGACGTGTGTGTGTGTGTGTGTACCTGCATGTGGACAGCGGAGGGAACTGAACTCCTCTCTCCTTACACTCTCTTACAATCCTCTCCTTCACATTCCTGCACAGGTCCAAAATCCTGAGAGAGAGAAAAAAAGAAGATTAATACTAAATAACGTGTTGTCAAGAGTAGACAAGAGTGGCCAAAAAGTCACCTAATCACTTTTATTCTGTAAAGTTAGAAATAGACAAATTTAAATAATTAAAACTTTAATACAACAAAAATTTAAGTATGGGGAAAAACATAAAAATACAACAATAAAATCACTACAAAATAATCACAACCCCCCCTAAAAAAAAAAAAACACAACTAAAAAACAAAACAAAAAATAAAACTAAAACACAACTAAACTAAACAAAAACAAATAGCAAAAACAAAACAGAAAAAACTACAGTAGTCAACATTTGAAGTGGATCAAAAAAGACAATAACAGGTATTGTTCAAAATTCATGTAAAACTGATGAAAGGTTTTGATCCACTTCAAATGTTGACTACTGTGAAACCCAAATAAACAAACACTCCAAAAACAAAAACAAAGAGACAAAAAACTAATTCACAACTAAACAAAACAAAGCAAAAACAAAACAAAAAGACAAAACAAACAACTAAACTAAAACAAAAATAAAACAAAGCAACAACAAAAACACTAAACTAAACAAACTGAACAAAAACAACAACAACACCGCACTCTAGATTATCCTCACTGTGGACAATCCCTCTATCTTGGGATGCATTTAAACTCCACTGCATGAGTTCACATGAGTTTTGCTTTTTGCTCATGATCTGTGTTAATACTAAGAGCCGAAATTACAGGTACACATTGAGTCTGAAAGTTTTCCTTTACTTTGTGTCCTTGTAACCTTCCCACCTCCACTAACGCCTCCAGACAGAGACAACAACGGTGTTAAAGAGAGTGTGGAGAGCGTGGGCGATCAACAGAGCAAAACAAGTGATGCCTGACCATCGCATACCTGTCCCAGGGCACAGACGTCTCAAACGACTCTCCCATCACGTAGTAGTCCATTCCCAAATCCTGCACACACACACACACACACACACAATCAAACCTGTTCATTCAATCCCAGCGTACAATAAATAACAAATATATATGTTCAGAGATACATTTATAAGGATAGTGTACAGTCTGCTGTATCATCTCAAAATAAACCCTGACGGGACAAACAGGACCGCTGACGTAATGCAATCA
The DNA here is from genome assembly GCA_030578255.1 of Tiaroga cobitis. Lineage (NCBI taxonomy): Eukaryota > Metazoa > Chordata > Actinopteri > Cypriniformes > Leuciscidae > Tiaroga > Tiaroga cobitis. Next base: position 7,965,913 of record CM060599.1, read on the forward strand.
GTGCTTGACCAATCATAGGCAAGTATCATATAATAGATATATCACACTATCATTTTGTTCACAAGCAGCTATAAATATATATATATATATATATATATATATATATATATATATATATATAAAATACTTCAAATGCTCGGGGTCGGTAAGATTTTTTTTGTTTGTTTTTTAAATTCTCTTCTGCTCACCCAGACTGCATTCAGTTGATCAAAAATACAGTAATATTGTGAAATATTATATCAATTTAAAGTAACTGTTTTCTGTGTGAATATACAGTAAAGTGTAATTTATTCCTGTGATCAAAGTTGAATTTTCAGCATCATTACTCCAGTCTTCAGTGTCACATGACCCTTCAGAAATCACTCTAATATGATGATCTGATGCTCAAGAGACATTTATGTTAATGTCATGTAATGTAATGTTTCCATATGGAATAAAAGTATTTATTTAAAAAAAAATCCTACTGACCCATGACTTTTGAAAGGGTGTTCCAAAAAAAACAAAAAAACATGCCATCATAAACACACATTTAAGGCTAGATATAAAAATAGAAGTTATTTGTAGTTGCATTTGGTGTATTTTGAAGTCTGTTGAAATGAAGGGGATTCATAACACACCCGTAGATACGCGATCACAAACGTCAGCATGTAACCCCTCTGACCGTTGTCCTCTCCTGCTGCCAGTCCCCTAAAACACACACACACACAGTAACAAAACAGAGTACAGGTCACTGGGACGTGAAGAGGGAAATCATATATTATCAGCACAGTCAATGTTGCAAGAGAATAACCATCAAGGCGTTTGTGGTCTGTGAACATTTCCCATATGGATACACACACGCACACAGAGGCAGTGGATCAATAAGGTCAGCTGTGGGATCTATCCATTCATCCCCTTCTATCCATCACAATCGGCCTCTAATCAAATATTCTCAAAATCAAACCAACCTTTAATGCTGAAATCATTCAATCTGTGCTCTCTTTTCCTCACACACCCATCACTGCCACTGAAAGAGCCGTGATGAATGAGGGAGCATGAAAAGACAGAGACAAACGCCAGTGCTTCCGTATACAATCAGAAAGGTCAGTTAAGGTCAGGGGTCACGACCCATGCTGAACTATACTGGTGAAATAGTAACTCTGGTTCCATAGAAACGGCATAGATTGGAAGAACACACACAAAAACCAAGGGCTTCTTACCCGAATTTGGCTGCGATGTCGTAAACCTGTTTCTCGTGCTGCAAAACCTTCCCACGATCCCCCTCGAATAACAGCGTGGCGACACACAGGTGGTGCGGGTCGAATCCTTTAAACTGAGAGCAGAGTTGCACGGTTAGACAGCATGAAATCCAAAGGAGACCCACAATCCATCAGTGAACGTTACTTTTAAGGAGAAAAATTATAGGAATCCTTTATCATAATGTATGAAACTTTGACATTAATTTGCTTCATCTAAAATGAGTTTTCATTTCTGATTTTATTTCAAGTCTGTGTGGGCGTAAAAAAAACAAAAACAATATTAGCCAATAATATCAGCGGCTACTTTTCACAAGCCAATCAAATCAGTGGAATGAAATCTGTCTAGAAACATTTCTTGCTTTGAATGCAGTGGCTGACCAATCAGAATGAAGTATTCCAGAGAGCGGCGTAATCGAGTGCATTAGTGCCCGCCCACTTTTTCAGTGGCGCTGGTTCCGGAAGTATTTTCCCATACATTTTTCCCATAGGGATTTTAAAAAGTCTTTGTTAAAGAGTTACAAGCCATGTACCGAGCCGACCAGCTCCGAGGAGAGCCATAACATTAAAAACGTTGATTTGAAGCAAAACATTTTTGAAAATCAAACAAAAATACAAAGGTACAAGACTGTGGACTTAACGGCTTCAGTGAGGGAAAGAACTACAATCCCATGAAGCATTGCAAATGACATAATCGAATTAAAAACAATGAAGAAACAAAACTACTCATTAAAAACAGCTGATTTTATGTATATGTAAATATATATATACAAATAATATGTATGCATGTAAAATATATATATATATATATATAATAAGTTTGTTGCATATGCATATAATCATGTTTAAGTATTTTGAGATGCGCGATTATATCATTCGCAGTGCTTCTTGGGAGTGGGCGGAGTTAATGAGATCTTTTGCCCCGTTCTGACTCTGATTGGTGGAATTTCCAATAGAGCATCATGGGTAATGTAGTTTTTCACCACAAATTCTGCTGTTAAACACGATTATTTTAAGCTAAAATAATCCTGGCTGACGGGCTCAACAGAAGTAAATACCATTCATTGACAACCTCGTCACTCACAGTAGGGCCGTCTTTAAAGATTTATAAGTCATCGTTAAAAATCTATTTCCCTATGGAGAGTTTTTACTTCCAGTTGCGCTCTATAGCAGCACTTAATTGTTGCAAAACTCTATTGACACACATTCACGCTTCTTTCTCACCTTTGTTATGTAGAATTTTTTCAAGCCGTCCACGAATGACGTGAACATGGAGGACACCTGCGGCTTGAGTGCATGACCTGTCAAAACATTGAAAGCGTCAGTAAACCTCAGTATTAATCACGCAATCATTTAGCGCTCTTTTTTCAGGAGCTGTGTGCAGTCGTAAGCTTTCCGCTCGAGGCGAATGACTCTCGTGCTGCTCTAACGTCACCAAGCATCCCTCAGTTTCGCCCCTCGGATTTCCCAGAAGCCTTTGTGTCAGATTTATTAGCGGTGTGAACAATAGCGCAGTAATGACTGGAGACACAAAGAGAGGGAAAGGCCGAGAGGGAACGCTGCACATAAATCATCCTGATAGCAGTTCCTCTGATAAGAACCGCCAGAGAATCTCACACACACGCAGTCAGATTCACCTCAAAACCAACACAAGATCTCAGATAAATTGAAAAAAATCAGCTGACATGAATCTGTGCTTGAAATATATCACACACACAACAAGTCATGTCGCTGCCGTGGCCTATAGCGCCTAGCACACTAACCAGCGTTGTTCACTTGCACTTCCTGTCTCTCTCCATCACTTCCTGTTTCTTAGAACTGGCAATATGATGATACTGTCAAATGGTAGTAATGTGTCACATGGTAGAGATTTGTTGATGTCTGTGGTACGTCTTTGAATAGTTATCAGTATTTATGCACGAAAATGACTAAGAACTGTGAAAACTCAGAGCGAGACGCATCCCAAATAAGTCACGACGACGATTATTAGAGATGTTTGTGGATACTGTAAAATGTCACAATAATAAACATAAAACTGATGTACAGGTTAGAGTTGTTATATATATATACACTCACCTAAAGGATTATTAGGAACACCTGTTCAATTTTTCATTAATGCAATTATCTAATCAACCAATCACATGGCAGTTGCTTCAATGCATTTAGAGGTGTGGTCCTGGTCAAGACAATCTCCTGAACTCCAAACTAAATGTCAGAATGGGAAAGAAAGGTGATTTAAGCAATGTTGAGCGTGGCATGGGTGTTGGTGGCAGACGGGCTGGTCTGAGTATTTCACAATCTGCTCAGTTACTGGGATTTTCACGCACAACCATTTCTAGGGTTTACAAAGAATGGTGTGAAAAGAGAAAAACATCCATTATGCGGCAGTCCTGTGGGCGAAAATGCCTTGTTGATGCTAGAGGTCAGAGGAGAATGGGCCGACTGATTCAAGCTGATAGAAGAGCAACTTTGACTGAAATAACCACTCGTTACAACCGAGGTATGCAGCAAAGCATTTGTGAAGCCACAACACGCACAACCTTGAGGCGGATGGGCTACAACAGCAGAAGACCCCACCGGGTACCACTCATCTCCACTACAAATAGGAAAAAGAGGCTACAATTTGCAAGAGCTCACCACAATTGGACACTTGAAGACTGGAAAAATGTTGCCTGGTCTAATGAGTCTCGATTTCTGTTGAGACATTCAGATAATGGAGTCAGAATTTGGCGTAAACAGAATGAGAACATGGATCCATCATGCCTTGTTACCACTGTGCAGGCTGGTGGTAGTGGTGTAATGGTGTGGGGGATGTTTTCTTGGCACACTTTAGGCCCCTTAGTGCCAATTGGGCATCGTTTAAATGCCACGGCCTACCTGAGCATTGTTTCTGACCATGTCCATCCCTTTATGGCCACCATGTACCCATCCTCTGATGGCTACTTCCAGCAGGATAATGCACCCTGTCACAAAGCTCGAATCATTTCAAATTGGTTTCTTACACATGACAATGAGTTCACTGTACTTAAATGGCCCCCACAGTCACCAGATCTCAACCCAATAGAGCATCTTTGGGATGTGGTGGAACGGGAGCTTCGAGCCCTGGATGTGCATCCCACAAATCTCCATCAACCGCAAGATGCTATCCTATCAATATGGGCCAACATTTCTAAAGAATGCTTTCAGCACCTTGTTGAATCAATTCCACGTAGAATTAAGGCAGTTCTGAAGGCGAAAGGGGGTCAAACACAGTATTAGTATGGTGTTCCTAATAATCCTTTAGGTGAGTGTACATATATATATATATATATATATATATATATATATATAACAACTGTAACCTATATATATATATATATATATATATATATATATATATATATATATATATATATATATATATATATATATATATATATATATATATATATATTCACAAGAGCTTCAAATGTGCCTATCCAATCGAAATTTAACTGAATTAACTTTTTATATTTATGATATGATAAACGTTTGTATTTTTTTTTATTGTTTTTAAACTCAAGTGTTACAATGTGTTTATGCATGTTTGGCCTTTAGTGTGAAGTTAGTATAATAATATTAAATTAATAAAAAATATAGCTGCAAGCAACGATACAGGGGCCAGGACCCTGGAGGGTGTGCGGCTCGGTCCAAAGACCATCTGATGAGATTTAAAACAAAATTTGACAAATTTGTAGGAATAGCGGAAAAAAATTGTTTTTCATTTACTTCGATATGGCGGACAGGCAAATTTATGGAAAGTGACAAATGAGATATTGTAGGAATCAGCATAAACCAAGGATCATAATGACAATGAGAAAACAATTTCGGACATGCCGATGATGATGCCTACCGAATGTTGTGCTGGTATGTCAAATCATTTAAAAGATATTGCAATGCATGTCAAAATTCAAAATGGCGCCCGATGGTTCATCTGATCCTGACAAAATCGGCATCCACGTATTCGGCATGACTCAAGGAACCCATAAACACCAAGATCATGATTCTGACAAACTATTCAAAAGTTATTAGCAAAAATAGCCATTTTTTATGACCTGTAAGTGGCGGTGTTCACAAATTTGGCATGGACTCTCAGATCATGGTTCCGATAAAGAAAAAAATTTATGGAATAGTAGCAAAAAATATCGAATACTGAACTTTTCAAAATGGCCACTACTGTAATGGGCGGAGTCTGAATATAAGATGTTGAACGTGATCAGCATGAAGAGAGGAATCAGGTGAACTGCTGAGGGTTCATTTTTTGTTTTGAAGCGTCGAAAATACATTTTGGTCCAAAAATAACAAAAACTACGACTTTATTCAGCATTGTATTGTCTTCCGGTTCTGTTGTGGATCCGTGTTCACGAGTCCGCAGTGACGCCGCTGACGTAAGACGCTGCTGACATGTGTCCGGTGCGTCCGTGTATTCGGGTTCAAATAAATATGGCTGGTCAATAAAATGCAAGTCTTCCTCTGTGTGGAAATCCTTAGACATGTTTGCGAAGATTGTTTTGTTTCCAGCGTGCGTCTCCCTCAGACTGTAACCGAAGCTCGGGCGCACCACACACACGTCAGCAGCGTCTTACGTCAGCGGCGTCACTGAACGCGGATCCACAACAGAACCTGAAGACAATACAATGCTGAATAAAGTCGTAGTTTTTGTTATTTTTGGACCAAAATGTATTTTCGATGCTTGAAAACACTCTAACTAACCCACTGATGTCACATGGACTACTTTGATGATGTCTTTATTGCCTTTCTGGACAAGGACAGTATACCGTACACACATTTACAATGGAGGGACAGAAAGCTCTCGGACTAAATCTAAAATATCTTAAACTGTGTCCCGAAGATGAACGGAGGTCTTGCGGGCTTGGAGCGACATGAGGGAGAGTCATTAATGACATATTGTTCATTTTTGGGTGAACTAACCCTTTAACGCTTCCAGAGAACGCCAACACTCACACATTCAGTCCCAACGACCAATAGCGTGAGAGGATCCACACCTACGCTACGCTGTGCCATTCAGAGATTACATGTGTCTGAACGCGATCTTCTTCTGCTTGCGATTATAACACAGATATAAAAAACAACACTTCTGGGCTTAAAGAGTGTGCATGCTGCAAAAGCCATTACGGTTACAGAGAGCAGAGTCTCCATTAAAGAGTCGATTCATCTCTCTCAGAAGTGCACCGTGGATGAAAACACAGATCCGTACAGGAGTTAACGAGGTCCCTGAAGACGGGGAGCTTTTCCACATTTATCTGGCAACCCCTCACAGATTCTCCCACATCTCCGCGTGTAACGTCATCAACCCCGGCGGCACGGAGAGCTTAATTGCTGCCAGGGCCATTTTTCATTGTTCCTGAACCCCGTGTTTGTGCATTCGCTCGCTGCTCAGCTGGTAAAATAATGATCAATTTCACTTTCTGCGCGGCGGCACGAGCGGGGGTTCTCCAGAGATGAATCACACCACACCACACCAAATTAAACCACTGATGTAATGAATACACAGAACAACAACAAGTAATACAAACAAAAACAAAGCTCTCAAATGCTCAATCTTGCAATTCATCTCTGTGGAGTGTGATATGGAAACAGATAGCCGTCTCTAAACCTAGGACTGGATTGATCAGGGTTTCTGCAGGGTTTAGTCAGTCAAATTTAAGACTTTTTAAGACCTTTTTATGACCATTATGATTTAAATTTATGACCTACGTCTCTAAAGCCAGGACTGGATTGATTGTGGAAACACAGGCTCTGCTTCTTGCTCTCAGTTATCATGTTTTAGTTGCATAACCAACTCATAACGCTCAGGGGTAATGCATGTTATCAATATACAGCACATCTGGATATTACGCACCGGTCAATGACTTAACAGCTCCACACAAATACTAAATTGTCTAATTAAACATTGATGCCACTTACAGTAGTTCAATGCGTCTGTGATGTCACACAACTCACTGTGAAGGTTTAGCTCATGAATATTAATTAGGTTCTGTGCAAATAATTTGAAAATTATGTATTGATTTGGAAATCAGATATGTGGCAGAGAAGTTACAATACATTACCAATAACATTAATGTTATAAATGTTTAAAATTAATTTAAAAAATCTAAATAAAATTGAGCTTCTTACACAATGATTCCAACTGAAAGGCTCAAATGAACGTATTAATTAATAATATAACATATCAAATTATGTAAGCAAGACATTAACTTGATCAAAAGTGACAGTAAAGACATTTATAATGTTACAGAAGAATCTGTTTCATATAAATGCGGTTCTTTTGAACTTTGTACATCACAGAATCCTGAAAAAAAGAAATGGTTTCCACACAAATATGAGGCAGCACGAGTCACGACTGTTTTCAACATTTATAATAATCAGAAATGTTTCTTGAGCAGCAAATCATCATATTAGAATGATTAATCGCACATTTTTATCTATTCTAAATGTCTCTTGATTTCTTTTTATCCCCATTATTTTTTCTCATTTTAATGCTCTTATCAACATGGAAAAGTGGATCGGCTTGCTTTGTGCAAATGTTTTTTATTGAAAACAACATTGACATACACTGTGTTCAATTTCACACTAACATTCTCACTTGGAGTAAATAATCTCTCACACAGTGTAACACTGTCCATTAATAAAAGGGTGAAAGAAATACTGACGAGGTCCTGATATTGACGAGGGGGCGGAGAATTCGCATCATCTGTGTGTGTGTGTGTGTGTGTGTGTGTGTGCTTGGCCATCAAGTGGTATTTCAGACTGGAAGTGCTGTGATGATGATAGCTCAGTTCACAATGACAAAACACACAGATCACGTTGGTCTCGTCAATGGAACCATTTGGCAACTTTTTAAAAGTAAACTTTCCATTCAGAATCTTATTGGCATCCATTTCGGCGTCTCGCGCTCGTCATCCACTCAAAACGTAACGTTAACCTTCTATTTGGCCGCCTCGCAAGCCCAAACAAGTGTGTGCGGCGCGCCTGTTGTTTTGTTTCTGGTCTAGCTAGATCCGCTTGCGCTTTGGAACACGAAGCAACAAAACGTCCTCGCGCTGCAGCGCCGCGACCTGTTGCAAAAGCATGTGAAAAAAACTACAAAGTTTGCTAGGCCAAAAAGAGCGTTAATCGCGCGATAAAAAAATGTACGCCGTTAAAATGGGTTTGTGTTAACGCCGTTAATAACGCGTTTAACTGACAGCCCTAATATATATATATATATATAGGCTAGCCTATCTACAGGGCCTGACATTTGGTGTGAGGTTGGGGGTATTGCATACAGCGTTAACTCCCTCAAGTGCCACGTTCATAACCGCCCCATTTATTGCATAGAGAGCTGCGCGTGGTGATCTGTATTTGCAGTATGAGCGTGCTGGAGGTATGGTGTGGACACCCTAAAGCGCTTCATGTGGAAAAACACCTGTACTGAAATTTGAGAACGAGCTGCTTAAACACATTGTTCTGTTACATATTCAACACATATTACATAACATTTCAGCCGAATATTAATTTGAAATGTTAATTAGATGCGTTCGCTACCCGCTGAGACTTGTCTTTTCAAATCTTCTATCACTGGAACGATTCCGCGATTGAAGCGGACCTTAAAATGGCCGACTCCCTCATCAGTGCGCTGAACTAGCGAGCCGATTGAGACGCACCCGTTCGGATACGTTTAGCATCCCAACAAATATGAAATCTAGACGGCTATAGAAACTTTTCTTTTATTAAAAGGAAGGAATCCCAAACTGAACCCATTGGACCAAAAATCTTTAGTCCTTTTGAGATTTTAAGTCAATATTTCAATAATTAAACATTCATATGTTCACGGTTCTCTGATGTCAGTTAATCAGCAAATTAAATATCTCCTCTTTTTTGTTCTTTTTATATAATTTATATAATATTGTTTTTTAATTATTATTAAAGAATAATGGAGCTTTTGATGTGACTGTTTGTTTCTCTCTGAAGGCAGTCGTCGTCACTATGAACTGTCGTTGTAAAAGAGCTGTGTGAAGATTCTTCAAAATATCTTTTTTGCACCACAGAAGAAAGAAAGTAATATAGGTTAGATTAGAAGGACAGACGCAACTCACCGAACTGAAACTGCTCGTTGTCCATTAGCCGAATGGATGCTGGAGCACATCTCTAGAACAAGGATAGAGAAAAGGAAACATGCTCAGACAGAAACAGATTCATAGACGGAGGCGTATAAGGACCCTCTCCGACACTTTTAAACAAATCTACTACATTATTATTGCTCAGACAGTTGTTAGGAAACACCTACAGTACAGCAAATGATATTCAAATTAAAATATAACCCGATTTGTTTAAAGGCAGCCTTGGTCTGAAACGGATGGAGGAGCAGTGCGGGTCCTGAACAGCATAATCAATAATTTCATTTTAAGTTTGGATCCCAGTTTGTTTATGGACTAATAAGAGGCAGTGCTGTACAGAACGGTAACACTAGATCATCAATAAGGGCTACATCAGCGGCAACACACAGACTAATGAGAAGCCCAGATCTGAGGCCATTAGCTTCACACACACGGCCCGATTCAGCATGCACTCTTCACAATAAAGCTTGTTTCCTGGCATCGCTCTTCACTTCAGTCGTGTTCTTTTGGCAAAAATGCAAATCTACAATAGATTCAGTCAACTCAAATCTAACAGTTTGGAAATAAGAAACAAAAATAAGAACAAATAAATACAACAGAACAAAGATGAAATAAACAGTGCTTTAAAGGGTCATCGGAAGCAAAATTCACTTTTACATGGTGTTTGCATATAAATGTGTCTGCAGTGTGTGGACAACCACCATACAATGAAAAAAACCCATTCACTCCTTTTTTTAAATCCTCAAAAAGTAGAGCAGATGCTCACGATCACTTAAAGCTACACTGTGTAACTTTTTTTAGTTTATTCTTAGCTAAAAACACTTAGTTCTTTCAAAAATATATGTGCTCATTAATGTATATTTACTTCGTTCAAGTAATAAAGTATTCTCGTGAGTGTATAATATGCCATTGAAAATACATACGGGTGAGGGGTTCTAATGTCGGTCGCCATGTTGCCCCTCCATCTTAAAAGTACATTAGCCAAAGAGGGACATACCCGTTAATTCAAGCTTCGCCTTTCGCGTTTTAACACTCGATGGCACCGTGTCGAATGTGAAGAGCGGGATTGCTTGAGACTGATATATAAATACCTGAAAGCCTTTTTGAAAGTCTGTTGCTGATGGAGGATCACTCTTATTCTCGAGGATACGTATCAGAGTCGCCAAGGAAGCAAAAAAGAGTTAAAAATAAAAGTTGCTTTACTAAGATTAGCTTGCATTCATCTGGGAACCTGATAACTGATGTTAGCAATGAAATGGTAAAAAAGTTACGAAAACAAAACTATTATTCATTTTACAGAGATGTCATAACCTATATGTTACCTGACTAATTAAATTACTGCAAATTATAATAGTTTTCTAAAATAACCTCATCACTTGAAGGAACACTAATGGACGAGGTCGAACTGGAAGCCATGTTAATCTTGGACTACATTGGCCACCGTAGGAGTTAAAACGAAATCGGAATTGAGAGGAACAGAAACTAATATTCACTGGATGGTCATATACCTTTCGCTAGATGGGGGTAAAAATCACACAGTGTAGCTTTAAAGAGACATGCACTGAAACGAGTCGCTGTGAACAGAGCTGTTTTTGAGGAGGTGAAAAGGGTGTTGTTGTTTTACACAACCATTGATTAATTTTAACCAAAGTATTTCACAAACTTTACATGAAGACCCTAAAGAATCATACCAGCTTGAGGAAAATGGGCATCCGATGACCCCTTTAAGTTTGTCAGGTGTAGTATTCAGGTAAGAAGTACAGAAATTCAATAAAGTAATCATATGTAAAAGAACAGTCATCCTTGTATATATCCTTTTAAAGCTACTAAAGTTATTCAGTCAAGAGCAGTGAGTGATTTTCTCTTTATCTTTTGCTGTTTGCGTTAAAGGGATAGTTCACCCAAAAATGAAAATAACCCCATGATTTACTCGCCCTCAACCCATCCTAGGTGTAGAAGACGTTCTTCTTGCAGACGAATACAATCAGAGTTATATTAACAAATGTCCTCTTCCAAGCTTTATAATGGCAGTGAATGGAGGATATGATTTTGAAGCCCAAAAAAGTACATTAATCCATTATTAAAGTGCATCAATCCATTATTAAAGTGCTCCACACGACCCCATGGGGTTAATAAAGGCCTTCTGAAGCGAAGCCATGCGTTTGTGTAAGAAAAATATCCATATTTAAAAGTTTTAAAAGTAAAATAACTAGCTTTTGGCAGACGGCCTACGCATCTATTTACGGTGAAAGAGTAAACCTCGACCTGACGCATTGACGAACACGAAAGCGCAGAGGATAGAGCAAAACAAAACACCGGTCACTTTAGATCAGAAGTCTAAAATGAGCAATTATAAAGAGAGATGTCGGAGGATTTCGATAATAGAAGAGGAGCTTGAGTTTGTTGCAAAGTCCTATATGTTTGAACCGCGAGAGACGTCAAAGCTTACGCTACTCCTACATCCCACGTCATACATTGGTCAGGGGTTACTCTTTTGGCAAAAATAATCAAAGAATCCAGAAAAAAAATTGTATATAACTGTTTCCCTGTAGCTCAATCAGTAGAGCGTTGGTGCTTGCAACGCCAAGCTCATGGGTTCGATTCCCAGGGAAAGCAAGAACTGATAAGAATGTAAGTGTGTACCTTAAAATGCAATGCAAGTCGCTTTGGATACAAGCGTCTGCCAAATGCATAAATGTTTTCAACATTGATAATAATGATAAATGTTTCTGGAGCATAAAAACATCATATTATAATGATTTCTAAAGGGTCACGTGACACTGAAGACTGGAGTAATGATGCTGACAACTCAGCTTTGATCACAGGAATAAATTACACTTTACTATATATTCACATAGAAAACAGTTATTTTCAATTCTAATAATATTTCACAATATTACTGTTTTTTTATTTTTTTCAATCAAATAAATGCAGCCTTGGTGAGCATAAGAGACTTCTTTTAAAAACATAATATAAAAATATTACCCATCCCAAACTTTTGAATGGCTGTGTGTGTGTGTGTATATATATATTAGGGCTGTCAGTTAAACGCGGTATTAACGCCGTTAACACAAACCCATTTTAACGACGTCAATTTTTTTATCGCGCGATTAACGCTCTTTTTGCCCTAGCAAACTTTGTAGTTTTTTCACATGCTTTTGCAACAGGACGCGGCATGCGCGGCGTTGCGCTATGAAACCCATTCATTTTAATGGCTTGCGCCGCGCGAGGACGTTTTGTTGCTTCGTTGACCAAAGCGCAAGCGGATCTAGCTAGACCGGAAACAAAACAACAGGCGCGCCGCACACACTTGTTTGGGCTTGCGAGCCGGCCAAATAGAAGGTTAACGTTACGTTTTGAGTGGATGACGAGCGCGAGACGCTGAAATGGATGCCAATAAGATTCTGAATGGAAAGTTTACTTTTAAAAAGTTGCCAAATGGTTCCATTGAGAAGACCAAAGTGATCTGTGTGTTTTGTCGTTGTGAACTGAGCTATCATCATCACAGCACGTCCAGTCTGAAATACCACTTGATGGCCAAGCGCGCACACACACACACACACACACACACACACACACAACTGATGCGAATTCTCCGCCCCCTCGTCAATATCAGGATTTTTTCTTTCACCCTTTTATTGATGGACAGTGTTACATTGAGAGATTATTTACTCCAATTGAGAATGTTAGTGAGAAATTGAACACAGTATATGTCAATGTTGTTTTCAATAAAAAACATTTGCACAAAGCACTTTTCCATGTTGATAAGAACATTAAAATGAGAAAAAATAATGGGACAAAAAGGAAATCAAGATTTAGAATAGATAAAAATAATTGCGATTAATCGCGAGTTAACTATGACATTAATGCGATTAATCGCGATTAAATATTTTTATCGTTTGACAGCCCTAATATATATATATAAAATAATACACACACACACTGCCATTCAAAAGTTTGGGATGGGTCATATTTTTTTTATGTTTTTGTATATATGTATATTTGTATATATATAAAATGAATTTATCCTGACCACAGCTGGGTTAGTCACATGCGGGCCTGTACTGACCTGTCTGGCCACCTCTCTCAGGCACGCCACACCCTGCTGGAAGTTTGGGAATACCACGGAGCCATACTTCTGGTACTCGGGAATGGGTCGGATCTTCATTGTAACTTCAGTCACCACTCCCAGAGTTCCTGAAGAGCGAGACACACATACACCATTGGCATGTGCATGGACAGATGGGAGTCACACCAGCGACCGTTTTCAAATGAGGTCTGATCGGATCCAGTATTACTGTATCACACACAAGGGCTAAACATGTGTGCAGTTTGTAATGTGCATGATCTGAATAGTCCTTAACACCAACAACAGGATATAACAGTCAGTCTGAGAGTTGTACGCAACACACACACACACACACACCAAAGGAGCCCCTGACACTCTGCATGTTCATTTTCACCTGAACGCTCAAGTTTCTTCCACTACAAAAGGAAGCAAAGAGATTTACAGACTGTGTGTTCTGTGACATAAAGCAGGTCAGTATCAAACGACACACCGGGGGGAGAGCAGAGTCACCGGGGCCCGGCGCAGCAGGCCCTCTGTCCCGGACCAGCATGACCTCTGACCCCGGCATCTGCTGCTTCTACACTCATTACCGAAAGCCCAGAGCAAGCGATCATGTGTGAGTGTGTAACGGTCCTGTGGAGAGTTTATACGAGCCATCATTGAGACCGTATGCTGGATGAAGCTTTATGAGCAGAACATACCTCAGCATCAAAACGCCACTCATCCTCACGCTTCACTCTTATTCTCTTCACTAAAATGTAAAAAGTTTTAACAGGACTGTAAAATACTCAAATAAACACCTGTTGATTTGCTTCAGTGTAATTTTACTGTTAAATATGGCAAAATCTATGGTTCTTGGAAGTACAAACTATGAATTACCATACAATTTATAGTTAAAAACAGTAAAAGTTTAACATCGCATTACATTTTACTGTATAATAAATGTGTCAAATGTATGGCTTTTGGAAGTAAAAACTATGAATTACTGTATAATTTTGGTGAAAAACAGTCAAAGGTTTAACATCACATTATACTGTATGTAAATTAACTGTATGTGAAAAAATCCTGCCAAAGTGGAGTTTTTTGGAAGTAAAAACTATAAGTTACCATATAATTTACAGTGTAAAAACAGTAAAAGTAAATGGTTTAACAGCACATTACATGTAATTTTACCGTAAAAAAATTGTGTTTTTTTAGGAAACTATGAATTACCATATATTTTTCAATGTAAAAACCGTAAAAGTAAATGGTTTAACATCACAATATATTTTACTGTATAATAATGTCAGATTTATGGCTTTTGGAAGCAAAAAAATATGAATTACTATATAATTTATGGTAAAAAAAAAAACAGTAAAAGTAAACGGTTTAACCCCACATGTAATTTTACTGTAAAATACGACCAAATTCTTGTTTTTTGGAAGTAAAAACTATGAATTACCATATAAATTATGCTGAAAAACAGTAAGTTAATTTTTAACAGTACATTACATGCAATTTTACTGTAAAATACTATCTAATTTATGTTTTTTAGGAAACTAAGAATTACCATAAAATTTCCAGTACATTAATGTACATTAGGGTGTTTTGTTACAATTTATGTTATTTAGTTAATATTTATTGCATTATTTTAGTGTAATATGTCTTATATCACTTAATGAAATATAATATTTAAATACACTATCCTGTAATATCTGAAATATTGTCTCATGTATTGTTTCTTTTTTTACTGGATTTTCTGGCAACAACTGTTTTTTTTTCACAATAAATTGAACAGGCTATTTGGTAACGCTTTATAATAACTCCACGCTATTAATCATTAGTTAACCATTAGTAAACAGTTAATTCATAAAACATTAATAGACATTAATAAGCAGTATATAAATACAGCTATAAATGCTTTATTCTTGATTTATAAGCGTATCTATAATGTGTTTAATAATTGTATTTTCATACATTATTAATGATCAATTTATCATTTCTAAATGAAGCACAGCATTATTTACAAACCAGTTATTTAGGAGTTGTCATTGATTCATAAGATCACTTAGAAGTTGTATCTAACCCAAAATACTCCTTTAAACGTAACAAAACCCCGGTTTACCATCAAACACACACCTCTGACACTAGAATCATGACCGCCGTGAAAACAACAACAATTCGGTCATCTGAACTTTAGTGTGTCAAAGGGGGAAAAGTGCAATGTGTCGTCCTTTAGGACCTAAATGTCCCTGACATTACAAACCCATTAAAGAAGCCAGATGTCCCTCCTAATGCAACCATGAATGTTTAATTAATGCAGATTAAACCTGGGAAACAATCATCCTCCCACAAAGAACTCATATGTGCCGTAAAGAGCTTCAGAACATTTAGCTAAATGCAATGGTTATGGCCCTTTCTCATCTCTTCAGGGCTTCATGAATGCCTTAATGCATTTCTAGACAGACAAATTAATAATAATAACAACAACATCATTTTCTTTGGATAAGGGGATCCTCTTAAACAGAATCGTGACATGTGAAAAATATCAAGCACATACTTCTGACCTGTTGCCCTGTCTGAAGAGAGTCTGTAAATATATATGTGTGAGAAACATTACGGCTGTATGTCACACACTGTTAGTTAATCATGTTTCACTGCCCTCTACTGACTAACCCTAACGCCGAAATATGGCTTCAGCCTCAAGTTTTATTTGAGGTAAACCACAGCTTCACTAGAGTTTCATTTGCTAATTTATCAATTTTTGCCAATGTTTGCCTCTATTTAGATATTTTTTGTTTAATTATTTAATTATTTAGGGGACGGGATCCGAAAGGACGACACGTTGCGCTTCAGACTCGGGTCACCTGAAGCGCAGCTGCCAACAGAAATAGGCTGTCGTCACTTCACCTCAAAATCCAAAAGATGGAATTGAGAAATTAAGGAAAATTAAGACTATTAAACATTAGGAATGTGTGTTTAAAATGTGTTTGCGTGTCTGTGTTTAAGAGCCGATAGAAACGGAAACCAAGTGGCTAGCTCGATAATTCTTTTTGCATAGAAAACCAGAGACGTTCCACGTTCAGATCAAGCGTACACGTGCTGCTGTTGCGTTGTTGTAACCCTCGAATGAGTCTGTGCAAATTGCGTATTATGCGTTTACAACAAAAGCACTAAAATGCGCTGCACGTCTTTGCACACATGTTCTATATATCTGCGATTGAGTACCGTCGTCCACTATGTGTGCACTGTGACCCCAGGGTTTCTCGCATGTTGTGACGTCACAAGCTGCGACATTTCACTCCCGTTTGCTGTATACGCTTCTCTACTGCGCTCTACTTCCGTTAGTGTCTCTTTATCATTTAGACTCCACAACGCACTGTTTATAACAATGAGTGTATCTTACAAACTAATGCATGTAAACAGTTCAAACCAATTGTGTGTAGTTTTAAAGTGTTTTATGCAAGTTTTTTACATTGACAAGTTTGAGGTTGACATTTGTGATGTTTCTGTAATGAATAAAATCATTTTTGTTTTTTGTTTATTTGAGCCGTTTATCTAGTTACTATTGATTTATTACATGCATAGCCTACTTGGGCGTGTAATGATTGTTTTGATGTATGGCATATGAAAAATGCTCGAAAGAATGACAGCACAGCATGTTAAAAATACTAAGATAGACTCTGGTGGAATTGATCTACGGCAGGTCATAAAGGGTTAAAGAGATAGTTCACCCAAAATGGAAGATGTATGATCGTTTACTCACCCTCATGTCGGTCCAAACCTGCATGAATTCCTATTTTCTGATGAACAAAAAAAAAAAAAAGATAAAAAGACGGACCACATTGATTTCCATCGTATGGAAAAAAAAAATACTATGGACGTCAATGGGGTCCATCAACTGTTTGGCAAACCATATTCTGCAAAATATCTTTTGTTTGTGTTCAACAGAAGAAAGAAGCTTGGAACAACATGAGGGCGAGTAAATGATGACAGAATTATCATTTTTGGGTGAACTATCCCTTTAATTGTCACGATGTATAGACGTATACCTTTGAGGTGAAATATGACCCAGACATGCTCTTTGAGATTCACACACAGTGTGTCCGTACCTTCTGAGCCCATAATGAAGTGATGTATGTCGGGGCCCGTGGACATGCGGGGCCCCAGACAGCTCTTCTCAATCACTCCTCTAGGGGTCACCATCTTTATATGCACCACCTGGGAACACAGGTAACATGATGAGCACAAGACTGATGCGGATAAAACACGTCTGAAGAGTGTGTGTGTTGTGTGTGTGTGTGTGTGTGTGTGTGTGTGGAGAGACAGCAAGACATACCAGGTCCTCAATGTTGCCGTAGATGTTCTTCTTCATGCCCGAGGCGCGGGTCGCCACCCATCCGCCCAGGGAACTGAACTCCATGGAGTCCGGCTCGTGGCCCGTACAGTAGCCATGCTCATTCAACTGCACACACACACACACACATCACAAAACAACATCTTACTTACAAAGTCTTTTTTTTTTTTTTTTAACTAGTGCTGGGCAACGATTAATTGCATCCAAAATAAAAGTTTGTGTTTACATAGTATGTGTGTGTACTGTGTATAATTATTTTGTATATATAAATACCCACACATTCATGTACTATATATTTAAGAAGTATTTGCATGTATATATATTTATGTATAATTTATATTATATATAAATATTTTATATATAAATAACACATTTTTCTTAAATATATACATGCATGTGTGTGTATTTATATATATATACAAAATAATTATACACAGTACACACACAGATTTTGTAAACAAACTTTTATTTAACACAAAATTATATATAGCAGCTGGTGAACAGATGTTGAACATCATCGCTGTTACAACATCATGTATTTTAGCACAGCTGGATCCCTGTCCTGACCAATCAGCATCCAGGACCAGGACGAGATCAGTTTCATAATAAAAATGTGAATGACAGTAAAACACAACAGCCTCACAGGAAATGAGTTTCTGGATAAACAGAAGTACGGAAGCCTTATGGAGCGTTACAGAGGTTTCCTGCGGTCAGACTCACAATGTGTGTGAGTGTGTGTGTGTGTGTGTACGTGACAGCCGTATACCTGTGAGAGAGCTGATGGACTTATTGATCAGTCTCAGATAAAACACACACGCTCCAGGTGATTTTATTAAGCAAACCCCCGAGAAATACAAACTCACTTTAATGTTTCACCATCTGTCCGGCATCCCTCCACACACACACACACACAGTGATGGCCATGTTTATGATGCATCTCTCACGCACACACACACACAATACTACACCACACCAGCAGCACCAGTGCCATTTTTCGACATAAGTTTAATGGGACCATATGCTGTGTGTGTGTGTGTGTGTGTGTACAGACAGAAAGTCCCAAGCAAATGGCCTGTATTTACCCTTCAGCATGGACATGAATGTGTTTTATGGGGACTTTCCATAGACAAAGGTGTTTATACTGTACAATCTGTAAGTTCTCTCTCCTTACACGAACCCGACCCCTAAACCTACGCATCACACACAACTCTCTGCATTTTTAAAGAACATCACTCAGTCTGATTCATAAGCCGTTTTCCACATGGGGACCAAACAATGTCCCACAAGGATAAGGATTTCTGGTATTACTATCCTTGCAGGGACATTTAGGGAATACCTGAACCCCCCACACACACTATATATATATACACACACACACACACAAAGGAATGTGCAGAAAGCTGTTGTGAAATCAGTGTGTGGATCAATGACCTGTCTCTCCAGATCCTGCCCGATGATCCCAGCCTCCACATGAGCCGTCAGATTCTTCTCATCGATCCACAAGATTCGGTTCTGAACGAAAGGAACAAACAGCAGAAGATAACAGGTCACTCGTGTAACATCAGTCGAGATCACAGCGCTTTCCATGAAGAGGGGGAAACACGGTACAAAACAGCCTACTCCTTTTTCCTCCGTGTCTGATGTTTATGCAACCAAGTTAACCAAAATGTGTCAAATTAAAAAGTTTAAATGAGGGTTTCAAAGTATATTTAGAAAATCTTGTTTCAGGCATTCTTAGAACCTTTGTTTAATTTTGTCATTTTAATTTCTAACAATAAACACTGAATAAACATCACAATTAAATAGTGAAAACCCTGAACTGGTAACAGGGTGAAACATTCAGAACAAAAGCGTAAGAGAGTTGAATGGCTGAGCTTCACATTTGAAGAAATAAAACAGAAAATTTAATGAAACTATGTTGGATTCACTACCATTTAAGTTTGTGGTCGGGTTTACTGCATTTATTTGATCAAAAATACAGTAAAAAAAAGCAATATTGTGAAATATTATTATATTTTAAATGAGCTGTTTTCTGTGTGAATATTACAGTGTAATTTATTCCTGTGATCAAAGCTGAATTTTCACTCTAGTCTTCAGTGTCACATGATCCTTCATAAATCATTCACTCAATCAACTGTTTATGCTTTTTTTTAGGATTCTGTGATTCCCGTGAAAGTAAAAAACAAAACAAAAAAGCATTTATTTTAAATAGAAATCTTGTGTCATTTCTTTACTGCCACTTTTGATCAATTTAAATGCATCCTTACTGAATAAAGGCATTCATTTATTTCAAAGAAAAAACAAACAATTGAATGGTAGTGCACGTTTTTGTTCATTAAAAATACATAATATATATATATATATATATATATATATATATATATATATATATATATATATATATATATATATATATATATATATATATATATATATATATCGATGTAACGATGAGTAACGCACCGGTCTCGCATCTCTCACGGAGGAGCAACGACAGTGAAGAGGAAGAGAGGACCAGGCCTGCATTTTACGTTGTGTTGTGTTTTATTATGTCATCTTAAACAAATACAAAATGAAAGTTATCTATTTTGTTATTAAAGTCTTTAAATGTTCGCCGGTTCCCGCCTCCTCCTTCCCATAACAACGAACTGTGTTACATATATTAAAACCAATACAAATAAGAAACAAACAGCAATGATCCAACGTGACTCTAAATCCACATTATTATAAAGCCACCAAAAGACTGTTCGATTACAGTAGTCATTCAGGAGACCCACAGACTAGTTAAATATTAAAGTATGCTGGATAAAAACAGAGTATGTGCATATGACCAAAGACAGTGAAATGTGAGACACACAATGCAATGCAGTAGAGAATAGATAATAAACACAAAAAACAACAGATGTATGTACAGAAGACTCAATACATTTTATACATTTGTACCCTCAAAACATTGCAGATCAGGATCACATCAGCTTGATATACCAAGGGTTCACTAAGCAAGGCGAGTCCGCTTTAGCTCCTATACTGGAGATCAGATGTGCTCCTACAGTCACATTCACACCCAGACTCTGTTTAGCTGTGCATTTACTGCATGAGCGCTGTGCCACTGTGCGTCCGACTCATTACACTGCTTTTAGGTTTGCATCCTCCTCTTGATGCTAAACTGAACTGAACTGGCACTGAGAGCGGTGAGAGAGATGAGCATGCGGTGGAGGAGTGAGTCTGACGGGATTAGACTCGAGGTTCTGTGGGGTGCGGACTGGACCGACTCCATTACTAGAGCTTCCCAACAAATGGGGTTTCGGGGCAGTGACCCCGAGGGTACTCCGCGAGTCAGTCCTAGAGCTCCCCCTGTCCGATTTTAGGGAAGAATCAGGTCTATTGGAGACGTCCAATAGATTACTTAGGCGCTGAAAGATCACCACAGACAGTGTAATCTCCAAGAATTCCAGTTCACATGGTTACGCGGAAGCGATATTATAGTATAAGTGGTATTATAATTATGGATAATTAATTCTGTATTATACATTTTTTAGGCCAGACAAGTAATTTGTAGAGAAAGACTACACGCCTGCGCGCCACATATTCAAACGCGCATCCCTGTAGACCAAACATGTAATACGCATGTGCGCGCCGTCAGCGCTCTCACAGGTTTGCGCTTTTGAAGTTTGCGCAGAGATAACACTTTCTTTTTCAACACTGCTGTTGTGCGAGCGAGTGGCCGTTAGAACTTCTGTTAGAACGGTGTCGTGTAAGTTAAGTTAATAACTAATGATCTTTGCAACGGAAGTGAATCAATCCAAACTAGTTTCAGCTGGACAATAACTTTATTCTAGATCTGCTGTACAGCCAAACAATCTGTTACTTTAATTTCCTATTATCTCTGTAAAGCTGCTTTAAAACGATCTATATTGTTAAAAGCGCTGTATAAATGAAGGTGACTTGACTAGATTAAAGTGCAGTGATGTCGTCATTATGAGTGTGTTCGCAGGTCTCCCTCAAACCACACGTCAAACTCGTTCCCTGCCGCTAAACTCAGCCCACATATCAGGTCACTGTGTGTGTGTGTGTGTGTGTGTGTGTGAACCACAAACCATAGTAACACCACTCACTGCAAACCATCTCGTCTGACACAGGTAATCGTGACTTTCCTCTAGTGAAAAATCAGCACATTTCCTCAAGTGTACAATACACACACACACTCACACACCTTTGCGTGCAGCTCGGGCTTCAGCTGGAGTGTGTTTCAGGCGTTCTGACTATCAAGCAGGTTTTGTCCCACAGGGTTAAACGCTCTTCAGGAAACCACAGTCGGCTCCGCCCCTCCGCAATCAATCACTCACTGCGCTCATAAAACAACCTCACTGCTCACGACACACTGCCTTTCATGTGCTCGACCCCACGACCCCGGCACGGGTCAGCCGAGGTCAGAGCCGCAGATGAAGTATGCGGAGAGAGGAGAAAACCAGAGAGAAGAGAGAAGAGCAGACAGGTAGAGCGAACAGAGAGAGCTCTGTGTGCGTGTACCTTTAATATATGCACCATAAATACACACACACACGTGTCACACCTGTATGTATGCATGTGATGGTGCAAACACTCACCATCTGAGATGTGTCCAGAGAAACAATGGAGCGAGTCTCCTCATGAGGGCACTCAAGAGCACTGGACACACTCGTGCCACCTGAGAGAGAGAGAGAGAGAGGGAGGGAGTGTGTGTGAGAGAGAGAGATTGGGGGAGAGAGAGAGAGAGAGAGAGAGAGAGAGAGAGAGAGAGAGAGAGGGGGAGGGAGTGTGTGTGTGTGTGTGTGTGAGAGAGAGAGAGAGAGAGAGAGAGAGAGGGGGAGAGGGAGAGAGAGAGAGAAAGAGAGAGAGAGGGGGAGGGAGTGCGTGTGTGAGAGAGAGGGAGGGAGTGAGGGAGTGTGTGTGTGTGAGAGAGAGAGAGAGAGAGAGAGAGAGAGGGGGAGTGTGTGTGTGTGTGTGTGAGAGAGAGAGAGAGAGAGAGAGAGAGAGAGAAAGAGAGAGAGAGAGAGAAAGAGAGAGAGTGTGTGTGTGTGTGTGAGAGAGAGAGAGAGAGAGAGAGGGGTTTAATATTCTCTGTAGAGTCTCTGTTCTCCTCAGAAATCTAAAAACTACACGCAATTTAACAACATTTTAGAAATATATGTACAGATATAAAATGTTTAAATAAGAAAACCACAACGATTGAAACACTAATTTTCTGTCACATTTATCGCACATCACATTTAGACAACTAAGAACAATTGAAGGAATAATTAAAAAACAGAAGTATTTAATTGATTTAGGTTCATGTTCTGAATACTTTGTTAGAAATTATGCCATGAATTCATATTTCATGTATTCCATGAACTACACTTCCATTCAAACGGGTTTTTCCCACCGAGGCTGCATTTATATGATCAAAAACACAGTAAAATACTGAAATATAATTACAATTGAAAATAACTGTTTTCAATGTGAATATTTAGTAAAGTGTAGTGTATTCCTGTGATCAAAGCTGAATGTTCAGCATCATTACTCCAGTCTTCAGTGTCACATGATCCTTCAGAAATCACTCTAATATGAGGATCTGATGCTCAAGAAACATTTATGATTATTATCAGTGTTGAAAACATTAATATTGCTGCTCCAGATTTGTGTAGAAGAATGATTTCCACAAAACATGTTTTCCAGTATTATTTAAAAAACCAAAGTACACTTGCTTTACACTTTTCTTTTAAACTAAAATTATACATTTATCCTATTAAGTTCATATTACTGGGTTATGGGGTTAATTGCGTGTAATTATGCATAACTTGTGAAGGTACTCGCCTCCGTAGGGTATCAAGCAGACGTTGTGTTTACAGGCCAGATCCACGATCTTCTCCACATCACTGTGACAGCCTGACGAAACCAAACACACGAATCACACACTCACACACACCACCTTCATATCAGTCACAACACACAAGCCTCAAAGGTTTGGGGTCGGGGAGGTTAAATATAAATATTTTGTAATATTCTACACGTCTTCATATTAGTGCTGTGAAATGATTAATCACATCCAAAATAAAAGTTTTGAGTTTACATAATAAATGTGTGTGTGTACAGGGTATAATTAATTTTTGCACATAAACACACACACACATGCATGTATACATTTATATAAATATTTCATAAATATATGCATGCATGTATATATTTGCAATAATCATACCCAGTACACACACATATTATGTAAACACAAACTTTCATTTTGGATGCGATTAATCGCATAACAATAATAATGTCTCAATATCCTATAGTTTAGACTTCAGTTACTGTGATGTAAACCGGATGCGATTATATCCCGTGGGATCTGATTGGACGGGGAGCACGGGTCATTTCAGAGGCAGAGAGAGTGACTTTTCCTCAAGATTATGAAAAGGAGGATCTTCTGAAGGAGACTGCGCGGGTGACGGGACAGCGGGATGATGGGACGGGTGACCTCTCCGTATGGAAGTAAAATAATGTCAAATGTTTTTGAAACAAAAAGCATGTTGAATTGCACCAATTGAAAAAAAATATGCATTGCGTTAACCATGCTTGCATTTTAATCCATTGTATTTTTAAGGCTTGCATTTTTATGGGCTGAAATTCAACATGGTTGAATATTTAAGCTGTGAATATTTCAATTAAAAACATTTCAAACACATTTTCAATATTAAAAATTCAATAATCCATATTCACCTTTCATATTTCACTTCCAAAATTTTCAAACTGTTTAAAAATACAACCTATAATATTCAACAGGCAAATTTCGGTCCATTTTATTTCGCCTTGAAAATTCGCTTTCACAAATTCAGTGGTTCAAATTCGACAGTAAATTCAACGTCGACATCCAGGAACTGCAGGAAAAGCAGTAGATTACCGATCATACTCTCCATCTGCTGTAGTCGGCTTTACCAGCAGGGGGTGCACGCGCGTGTTGACAAGCACCAAAGCAACAGGAGAGGCCTTCACAAAACGTCATTTGCTGAAATGGACAGAACGATGAGTACGAGTTATAATTTATATGTGTATGGAAAAGGTTGATTAAGACACAAAACACACAAGCGTTTAATCAAGTGTCTTATGATACCTATTTTTACCCCCGTGCAAAGTAAGGTGATTTGTCCACTGCAAAACTAAATTCTCTCGCCGTTGGCATTGATATTAAGTTTTAGTAAAACAACTGTAATACACTGAGACAGAGTGAATTGTTTGTTTTAGTCACTATGACGGAATACTAAATTGAAGGCTGGGTTTTACATGATGGCAAAGGCAATTTTATTTAAATATAGCATCTGTTCTGTATTGTTGCTTGTTGTCTCCCCCTGGTGGTATACTAAAGAAATTACAGTCACGTTCGTTCTGCGGCTTCCTTTAATGATGTCATCAGAGAGCGCTCAGTAATATCTTCTGACAGCTGCGTCTTTTATAGCGATCTCCTTCTGAAAGTCTTTCTGCTCACGTTCAAGCTATAAACGATCATCGTCGGTATGTAATGTTCTTTAACATAATTTATCTATGCATAGGAATATTATCATGTAAGATGAGATGTATGTTGTTATAATTGTTGTTTAGATTTTCGGGGGTTCTCTTAACCCGTTCTGTGGTATAATCAGAATAGTCTGAGTTAAGTAATGTCTAAAAAATCCCCTTTAAGTAGTAATTTCATTGTGTAAAATAACAAGTTATTTGTGCTAGTATTGTTTAAAATATGTGAACAGTCCCAATGTGAAGATTTAGTACTCATTTATGTATATTTTTGGTTTCAGTTTTACCCTACTTTTGGTCATCATTAAAGAAGTAAACGATTCACCTTCGTCCAGCGTGGTGACTAGAGGAGGAGTTAAACTGTCTGTCAATTTACACAAAGGGTTGTAACAAGGACGGAACAGTAAAACGACGTTTCATAAACGAGCTGATCTACAGCAGACAGGACCCTGCACGCTATACCGCTGAAATAAAGGTAATCAGCACACGCAATGTTCCAAGAGGACGCACAATCAGTCGACTCATGGAAGACCAGATCTCAAGCTTCCCGCACATCCAGCCGCTCTAGCAGATCAAATGCAGCTGCAGCCATGGCACGCGCAGAAGCGGAAGCAGCCAGAGCAAAGGTAGCATACGCTGAAAAAGAGATGCAAATTAAAATTCAAAAAGCACAATTGGAAGCATCATTGGATAAACTGAATGTAGAAAAGACAGCAGCTGCGGCCTTAGCTAAAGCAGAGGCTTTAGAGGCTGCTTTGGAGTACGAAAATGATGAGCATGGCCCTAAGCAAAGGGGTGGATCAGAGCAGCGATCTCACAACGCCATGCAAATGACTGAAGAGTACGTACAAAAACATAGTGTACTGGACAGCAGTCTAAAGCCAGGGGTGCAACTACAGGGTTCCCCCACTACCACCCAACCTCAGCAAACACCTCCTCTGCAAGCGCCTACAGCACTCACTTATCAATCCACACAGATTAAACCCGAAAGGAATGAAGACCCACAGATTGAAGCACACCGTGCTCCAAAATGTTCTTCCACGATAAGCAAGAACCCCGCACACACACTAATAGGAGAAGGAAAACACACTGAGCACCTGGGTCACAGGATTTACGACAGCTATCACCTGCCATTAGCCACACCTATGAGTAATCATCAACAAGCATATCAAGAGGCTCACATAGGGGCTTATGACGGCCGGCACTACCCACCTAGTAGGTTTGTCCATAGCGAACAACGAGACGAGGTGCTCGGAGGTTCGTCTAACGAGAATAAAAATGTGACCGACTTTGTAAGCTTCCTTGCCAGACGAGAAATTGTTTCAACAGGACTGTTGAAGTTTGATGATAGGCCTGGAAATTACAGGGCATGGCGGGCGTCTTTCCTGAACACTGTCAAAGGCCTTAATCTGACCGCAAAAGAAGAAATAGACTTGTTAGTAAAATGGCTAGGGCCAGAATCAGCAGAACATGCAAAACGCTTGAGAGCTGTACACGTCAATGACCCAGAAAAAGGGCTGGTTATCGTGTGGGGGAGACTAGAAGAGTGCTACGGTGCGCCCGAAGTCATCGAGGATGCACTATGGAGGAGATTAGATAACTTTCCTAGGATTTCAAACAAAGACAATCAGAAACTCAGGGAGCTGGCAGACTTGTTGACAGAGCTTCAAGCTGTAAAATCGGAAGGTGAGCTCCCAGGCCTAGCATATCTAGACACAGCACGTGGCATTAGCAACATCGTACAGAAGCTACCGTTTGCTTTGCAAGAAAGATGGATGACACAAGGCTCCAACTACAAAGACAGCTTCAGAGTTGCCTTCCCTCCATTCTCTTTCTTTGTCAACTTTGTCTCCCAGCTGGCAAGGACACGCAACGACCCAAGTTTCATGTTTGTTCCTTGTACGGGAGATCAGATCAAGACAGACAAATACACTCATAAAAACATGAGCTACCGTACACCAGTATCAGTCCATAAGACTGACATCTCACCAGCTGATCCTACACACACCAAGATAGAAGACCCAACAAAGACATGTCCTATTCATAAGAAGCCCCACCCCCTTTACAAATGCCGTGCGTTCAGAGAGAGATCCCTCGAGGAGAGAAAAGCCTTTCTGAAACAAAGTGGCATCTGTTTCCATTGTTGCGCGTCAACATCTCATCTCGCAAAGAATTGTGCTAAGAATGTTAGATGCACCGAGTGTGACGACGACAGACACCATTCGGTTCTACACCCGGGGCCCGCTCCATGGTCCATCAAGACCCTGAAACCTACACACGAGCATGGCGGGGAGGATGAGAGTGTCGGTCCAAACGTTGCAGTGACATCAAAGTGTACAGAAGTTTGTGGCGGAGACACAGCTGGAAGATCCTGTTCTAAGATTTGTTTGGTCAAAGTTTTCCCTACCGGCCAACGGGATAAAGCAGTCGAGTTGTACGGCATATTGGACGAACAGAGTAATCGGTCCCTGGTAAGGTCAGAATTCTTCGAACTCTTCAATGTTAAAGGTGACCGCTCTCCATATTCCCTTAGGACATGTGCGGGAATCGCAGAGAAGTCGGGGAGAAGAGCGCACGGCTTCCAGGTACAATCTTTGGATGAAGAAGTCACTCTCACCCTTCCTACTCTGATAGAGTGCAATCAAATTCCCAATAACCGATCTGAAATTCCTACGCCAGAGGTAGCTGTTCAACACGCGCACCTAAAAGGTATCGCAAAACAAATTCCAACTCTACATTCCCAGGCACCCATAATGTTGCTGCTTGGCAGAGACCTCATCAGAGTCCATAAAGTGCGTAATCAAATTAACGGCCCTCACGACTCTCCATACGCACAAAAGCTCGACTTGGGATGGGTTATAGTGGGCAGTGTCTGCCTTGGTAAGGTCCACAAACCAGACACAGTAAACACCTTCTACACTAACACACTGGAAAATGGACGAGCATCCCTCTTCAAGCCATGTCCCAACCACTACTTTGTGAAAGAAACACATGACAGCACTGGGTCTCTTATCTGCAAGAATAGCAAAGACCACATAGGCTGCGCTGTGTTTCAGAGAACCAAAGACGACGACAAAATTGCACCTTCATTTGAAGACGTGGCGTTTCTGAACATCATGGAACTAGGGTTCTACAAAGATAAAGATAACAGTTGGACAGCTCCCTTACCCTTTAAGACACAGAGACGTCGCCTGCCCAACAACAAGGCTCAAGCTCTTAACCGTTTCAGATCACTCCAGCGCTCCTTCAACAGGAAACCAGAGCTGAAAGAGCACTTCTTCGCATTTATGCAAAAGATATTTCAGAACGAACATGCAGAAGAAGCACCACCGCCCAAACCTGAGGAGGAGTGCTGGTATCTACCTATTTTTGGGGTATATCACCCTAAGAAACCTGGACAGATCAGAGCAGTCTTCGACTCAAGTGCTAAGCACGATGGCGTCTCTCTTAACGATGTCCTCCTGACTGGTCCTGATCTAAATAATAACCTCCTAGGGGTGCTCCTTCGTTTCCGCCAGGACTCTGTTGCCGTCACAGCGGACATCCAGCAGATGTTCCACTGCTTCTTTGTCAGACCAGACCACCGTAACTTCTTACGTTTCCTGTGGTATCAAGACAATGACTTTAACAGAGACATCAAGGAATACAGAATGCGTGTGCATGTTTTTGGTAACAGTCCTTCACCGGCTGTAGCGATCTTTGGACTAAGAAGGACTGCGCAAGAGGGAGAGGAGACCTTTGGAGGAGATGCTAGAAGATTCGTGGAGAGGAACTTCTACGTAGATGATGCCCTAAAATCTCTACCTTCAGCTTCAGCTGCCATCGATCTGCTCAAAAGGGCACAGCAGATGCTGGCATGCTCCAACCTCAGGCTGCATAAAATCGCGTCAAACAATGCAGAAGTTATGGCAGCCTTCCCTTCAGACGATCATGCCAGCGACCTAAAGGATCTAGATCCGGGAGCCGATGATCTCCCTATGCAGCGAAGTTTAGGTGTCAGTTGGGACCTGAAGAGCGACAGATTCACATTTCAGGTGTCTGACGAACACAAACCCTTTACTCGACGTGGAGTCTTGTCAACCATTAACAGCCTGTATGACCCCTTAGGATTCGTCGCCCCGATCTTGTTGCAGGGGAAAGCCATACTTCGGGAATTAACAGTTGACTGCCACGACTGGGATGCACCGCTACCTGCCGAGAAAGAGCAGCTATGGACAGCATGGAGAGGATCACTCCAAGAGCTCAGGAACCTACAGATACCTAGGTCCTATACGCAGGTCTCTCCTCCCACAGCCCAACGCAGAGAACTTTGCATTTTCTCGGATGCATCAGTTCAGTCAGTGGCAGCTGTGGCCTACTTAAGGCTCTTTGATCAAGATGGAGGCTGCCACATAGGCTTTGTTCTAGGCAAAACAAAACTAGCCCCTCGGCCAGAGTTGACTATCCCGCGACTGGAACTGTGTGCTGCCGTGTTAGCAGTGGAAATTGCAGAGTTCATTACTGCTGAACTGGACATTCAGATAGATGACATCAGCTATTTCACGGATAGTAAGGTAGTGTTGGGATACATCCACAATGAAAAGCGTCGATTTTATGTCTTCGTGAACAACAGAGTGCAGCGGATAAGAAGGTTCTCCAACCCCACACAGTGGCACTTTGTATCAACTGATAACAATCCTGCTGATCACGCAACGAGATTCATTTCAGCAGCACGCCTCAAAGATACCATGTGGCTCTCAGGTCCAGCTCTCCTGTCACAGCCTGAGCAAACGCATAACCAGCAGGCCACCCTTGACTTAGTGAATCCAGAACAGGACGTAGATGTCCGCCCCCTTGTGTCTACCCTGAGCACAACTGTCAAGGACAGACTACTTGGGTCCCAAAGGTTTTGCCGCTTCTCAAGCTGGAAGTCACTCACCCGTGCCATTTCATGTCTCACCCATATAGTCCGTCTCTACAGGAAGAATACAGAGGATTCTCATGATGGCTGCAACGGTTGGTATCACTGCACCCAAGGTCACACGGTAGAAATGTTCACCAAAGCCCAAAACACAATCATACGTACCGTTCAAGAGGAGACTTACACAAAAGAGCTGCAGTGTATCAGGGATCAAAGACCTCTTCCAAAGGACAGCCCCATCAGAGCCCTGAGCCCTTTCATTGACACAAACGGTCTCATTAGAGTGGGCGGACGCATCACCGAGGCTAATATAAGATGCGAGGAGAAGCAACCTATAATAGTTCCTGGTCGTCACCACATTGCCACTCTTCTCGTGCGCCATTATCATGAACGGACTCAACATCAGGGACGTCTATTTACAGAGGGCGCTATTCGTTCTGCCGGCTTGTGGATTGTGGGTGGAAGAAGGTGTGTGAACAGTCATATTTTCAGATGTGTCACTTGTCGTAGACTCCGCCGCACCTGCGAAACTCAGAAAATGGCCGACTTACCTGACTGTCGCCTCAACACGGATCCTCCGTTTTCGTACGTTGGTCTTGATGTCTTTGGACCATGGTCGGTCTCTTCACGACGCACACGGGGGGGTCATGCGGACAGTAAAAGATGGGCGGTCTTGTTCTGCTGTCAAAGCATTCGCGCCATCCACATCGAAATCATCGAATCTATGGACACTTCTTCCTTCATCAATGCCTTGAGGAGGTTCATTGCCATTCGCGGACCGGTCAAGCAACTACGCTCAGACAGGGGAACTAATTTCGTTGGAGCATGTCATGAGCTACTGATCCCTTCCAACATCAATGGTAAAGTAGAGAGGTTTCTTGCGGATCAAGGTTGCGTGTGGGAGTTTAATCCCCCTAACGCCTCCCATATGGGCGGATCCTGGGAAAGGATGATAGGGCTGACACGCAAGATCTTGGACTCAATGTTCTTACAGCTTGGGTCTTCAAAAATCACCCATGAGGTCCTAGTCACCTTGATGGCCGAAGTAACAGCCATTGTAAATTCCAGACCGCTCGTACCTGTGTCTACGGATCCAGATGACCCGTTTATTCTTACCCCTGCAACTCTGTTAACACAAAAAACGGGTCCCTCTCTTGCTCCTCCAGGCGACTTTGATGGCAAATACTTGTACAGACGTCAGTGGAGACAGGTACAAAGTCTCGCCAACACCTTCTGGGACAGATGGAGGAAACAATACCTGTCCACTCTGCAGACAAGAAGGAAGTGGCAGTCTGACAAGCCAAATCTCACTAAGGGGAGTCTAGTGCTCATCAAGGTCAATCAAGCCAAAAGGAACACATGGCCTATAGGGCGTATCGCAGAAGTGTTTCCCAGCAAGGACGGTAGAGTCCGCAAAGTGGAAGTGAAAGTAGCACATCCAGACGGAGTCAAAGTGTTCCTGAGGCCAGTTACAGAGTTGGTCCTCCTTTTACCATCCGAAGACTAGATTACTACTGCCTTTTCAGACATGTATTATGTATTAAGTAATGGTATCCAGGGACACCAGACGGGGAGTGTTCTGTATTGTTGCTTGTTGTCTCCCCCTGGTGGTATACTAAAGAAATTACAGTCACGTTCGTTCTGCGGCTTCCTTTAATGATGTCATCAGAGAGCGCTCAGTAATATCTTCTGACAGCTGCGTCTTTTATAGCGATCTCCTTCTGAAAGTCTTTCTGCTCACGTTCAAGCTATAAACGATCATCGTCGGTATGTAATGTTCTTTAACATAATTTATCTATGCATAGGAATATTATCATGTAAGATGAGATGTATGTTGTTATAATTGTTGTTTAGATTTTCGGGGGTTCTCTTAACCCGTTCTGTGGTATAATCAGAATAGTCTGAGTTAAGTAATGTCTAAAAAATCCCCTTTAAGTAGTAATTTCATTGTGTAAAATAACAAGTTATTTGTGCTAGTATTGTTTAAAATATGTGAACAGTCCCAATGTGAAGATTTAGTACTCATTTATGTATATTTTTGGTTTCAGTTTTACCCTACTTTTGGTCATCATTAAAGAAGTAAACGATTCACCTTCGTCCAGCGTGGTGACTAGAGGAGGAGTTAAACTGTCTGTCAATTTACACAAAGGGTTGTAACAAGGACGGAACAGCATCATTAAATACAACCAAATTACAATTAAAATTAAATTCAGCAATTATAAATTAAAAATTACATCTTTACCATGATATCTGGTAATCTCTGTGTTATAACGTGAATTGTCTCCGCCATTATCCAGGGCTGCGTACAGTAGGGGTATTTGTCATCTTATTTTATATCTTTTTGTCCATTTGGAGCGCGCGTCACGTCACCTATTAGCGTCGCGCCTGCCACAAGATCTCTCACTGTAATACATGAACCAGACACTCCAATGAGAGCACATAAAGTGCAATCCATCTCTTATTTACCATGTTTTCATCTTATCGTATATTTTATTCGCTCCTTTGCCCGTATTGGAGCGCGTCTCGTGGCTCTTACTAAGCGTCGGGCCAGCCACACGATCTCTCACTGTTTTAATCTACCAGCCGACTAACATCAGATGGAGATTATGATCGGTAATCTACTGCTTTTCCTGCAGTTCCTGGATGTCGACGTTGAATTTACTGTCGAATTTGAACCACTGAATTTGTGGAAGCGAATTTTCAAGGCGAAATAAAATGGACCGAAAATTGCCTGTTGAATATTATAGGTTGTATTTTTAAAGAGTTTGAAAATTTTGGAAGTGAAATATGAAAGGTGAATATGGATTATTGAATTTTTAATATTGAAAATGTGTTTGAAATGTTTTTAATTGAAATATTCACAGCTTAAATATTCAACCATGTTGAATTTCAGCCCATAAAAATGCAAGCCTTAAAAATACAATGGATTAAAATGCAAGCATGGTTAACGCAATGCATATTTTTTTTCAATTGGTGCAATTCAACATGCTTTTTGTTTCAAAAACATTTGACATTATTTTACTTCCATATCTCCGAGAGGGAGGACATGATTTGCTGGCCGCTGGGGCTTTCCCCTAATCAAAGCTAGGCCGTTAATCAGACGTGCTGAATGGGTGCTGTCAGGAATCCACCAATCAGAGAGCAGCCAGAGTCTCAGTGGATGGAGAACGCCCCTTTCCCTCTAATGAAAGCAGCTTCTCATGAATATTAATGAGCAAACTGAGGCTGTCACTCACTGGGCCAAACCACCATGTCGGGCACGCGTCCGATCCTCCCCTCGCGCAGGGCAAAGATCTCATGCAGGCAGTGACCTGAGGAAGAGAGAGACACCAGCAACACATAAACATCATTAATATAGCGCTTTCATATGTGCTACTGTACACCCAATATAGACATCCAGTGACTGAACCTAAAATCAACTCAATCTGAATCTTTTGTGTGATATGAACACTTGACTTTATATAGGTGGCATGTAGGAATGCTCTAACCTCTCAATAAATATACTAGTTTGGATTATTTTAAGAAATTACTACTTTTATTGAGCAAGGATTTATTAAAGTGATCAAAACTTACAGTAACATTTATTTATGTGTTGCTAAAAACAAACAAGTCGTGTTTTTTCCACACAAATATGAAGCAGCACGACTGTTTTCAACATGTTTCTTGAGCATCAAATCATCATATTAGTTACTTTAGAAAACATATAATTTAAACAGTTACTTTAAATGGTTATAATATTTCACTGTGTTTTTACTGTATTTTTGATCAAGTAAATATAGCTTCTGTACAATGATTAATATATTAAATGATAAAATATTGTTAGTGTTTTGATTCAATTAAAACAAAAAAACATTCTTATAATTTATTTTAGCTTCAGCAATTCAACCACAATCTAAAAAACTCAAATTTTGTGATAAAAAACAAAGAAAGAATTTATTTCACCCCTAAATCAAAAGAAAATCAAAACGGAAATCATAAAATAATTCTAGTTTGCATAAATAAAACCTTTTTTAGGACCATTATCATTTTTAGCATCATCACATTTCAATAAGAAATGTATATTAAAATAAGCTGAATTTCTGTATGAAACAAATTTCCCACGGTGAAATATGAGGGAATACATGACAAAATTCATATGCATGCTTGAAAATTGATAAAAGTTCGCTCTGCCAAACACAAAGTTCTTTACCATGCGCTCGGAAAACCCGGTCCTCCGGGTCATGTGACGCGGACACACTCGCCGCTTTCAGATCCTCCATGAAGGGCTCGCTCAGCTTAGGAGGAGCAACTGCGCTTAAATTCAGAGTGGGCTAGAGGAACACACACACACATCATATTACACACACAATCACAGTCTGACACACAGCTGTCTGAAACACACTCAACTTACTGTGGCAGGAGATTTATGCAGTAAACTGGCTCCAAACGTGCCCTCGAACCAGTCCTTCAGACTCGGCAAGATCAGCCCACTCAACCGGTACCTGAAACACACACACACACTTCCAGGAGTCAGTCTACTGCACACGGACACTGTACCGCCTCCTGAAACACACACACACACTTCCAGGAGTCAGTCTACTGCACACGGACACTGTACCGCTTCCTGAAACACACACACACACACTTCCCGGAGTCAGTCTACTGCACACGGACACTGTACTGCTTCCTGAAACACACACACACACACTTCCAGGAGTCAGTCTACTGCACACGGACACTGTACCGCTTCCTGAAACACACACACACACACTTACAGGAGTCAGTCTACTGCACACGGACACTGTACCGCTTCCTGAAACACACACACACACACTTCCCGGAGTCAGTCTACTGCACACGGACACTGTACCGCTTCCTGAAACACACACACACACTTCCAGGAGTCAGTCTACTGCACACGGACACTGTACCGCTTCCTGAAACACACACACACACACTTCCCGGAGTCAGTCTACTGCACACGGACACTGTACCGCTTCCTGAAACACACACACACACACACACACTTCCAGGAGTCAGTCTACTGCACACGGACACTGTACCGCCTCCTGAAACACACACACACACACACACACTTCCAGGAGTCAGTCTACTGCACACGGACACTGTACCGCTTCCTGAAACACACACACACACACACACACTTCCAGGAGTCAGTCTACTGCACACGGACACTGTACCGCTTCCTGAAACACACACACACACACTTCCAGGAGTCAGTCTACTGCACACGGACACTGTACCGCTTCCTGAAACACACACACACACTTCCAGGAGTCAGTCTACTGCACACGGACACTGTACCGCTTCCTGAAACACACACACACACACACACACTTCCAGGAGTCAGTCTACTGCACACGGACACTGTACCGCTTCCTGAAACACACACACACACTTCCAGGAGTCAGTCTACTGCACACGGACACTGTACCGCTTCCTGAAACACACACACACACACACTTCCAGGAGTCAGTCTACTGCACACGGACACTGTACCGCTTCCTGAAACACACACACACACACTTCCAGGAGTCAGTCTACTGCACACGGACACTGTACCGCTTCCTGAAACACACACACACACTTCCAGGAGTCAGTCTACTGCACACGGACACTGTACCGCTTCCTGAAACACACACACACACACTTCCAGGAGTCAGTCTACTGCACACGGACACTGTACCGCTTCCTGAAACACACACACACACACTTCCAGGAGTCAGTCTACTGCACACGGACACTGTACCGCCTCCTGAAACACACACACACACTTCCAGGAGTCAGTCTACTGCACACGGACACTGTACCGCTTCCTGAAACACACACACACACACACACACTTCCAGGAGTCAGTCTACTGCACACGGACACTGTACCGCTTCCTGAAACACACACACACACTTCCAGGAGTCAGTCTACTGCACACGGACACTGTACCGCTTCCTGAAACACACACACACACACTTCCAGGAGTCAGTCTACTGCACACGGACACTGTACCGCTTCCTGAAACACACACACACTTCCAGGAGTCAGTCTACTGCACACGGACACTGTACCGCTTCCTGAAACACACACACACACACTTCCAGGAGTCAGTCTACTGCACACGGACACTGTACCGCTTCCTGAAACACATACACACACTTCCAGGAGTCAGTCTACTGCACACGAACACTGTACCGCTTCCTGAAACACATACACACACTTCCAGGAGTCAGTCTACTGCACACGGACACTGTACCGCTTCCTGAAACACACACACACTTCCAGGAGTCAGTCTACTGCACACGGACACTGTACCGCTTCCTGAAACACACACACACACACTTCCAGGAGTCAGTCTACTGCACACGGACACTGTACCGCTTCCTGAAACACATACACACACTTCCAGGAGTCAGTCTACTGCACACGGACACTGTACCGCTTCCTGAAACACACACACACACACTTCCAGGAGTCAGTCTACTGCACACGGACACTGTACCGCTTCCTGAAACACATACACACACTTCCAGGAGTCAGTCTACTGCACACGAACACTGTACCGCTTCCTGAAACACATACACACACTTCCAGGAGTCAGTCTACTGCACACGGACACTGTACTGCTTCCTGAAACACACACACACACTTCCAGGAGTCAGTCTACTGCACACGGACACTGTACCGCTTCCTGAAACACACACACACTTCCAGGAGTCAGTCTACTGCACACGGACACTGTACTGCTTCCTGAAACACACACACACACACACACACACACACACACACACTTCCAGGAGTCAGTCTACTGCACACGGACACTGTACCGCTTCCTGAAACACACACACACACTTCCAGGTGTCAGTCTACTGCACACGAACACTGTACCGCTTCCTGAAACACACACACACACACACACACTTCCAGGAGTCAGTCTACTGCACACGGACACTGTACCGCTTCCTGAAACACACACACACACTTCCAGGAGTCAGTCTACTGCACACGGACACTGTACCGCTTCCTGAAACACACACACACACTTCCAGGAGTCAGTCTACTGCACACGGACACTGTACCGCTTCCTGAAACACACACACACACACACACACACACTTCCAGGAGTCAGTCTACTGCACACGGACACTGTACCGCTTCCTGAAACACACACACACACTTCCAGGTGTCAGTCTACTGCACACGGACACTGTACCGCTTCCTGAAACACACACACACACTTCCAGGAGTCAGTCTACTGCACACGGACACTGTACCGCTTCCTGAAACACACACACACACTTCCAGGAGTCAGTCTACTGCACACGGACACTGTACCGCTTCCTGAAACACACACACACACTTCCAGGAGTCAGTCTACTGCACACGGACACTGTACCGCTTCCTGAAACACACACACACACTTCCAGGTGTCAGTCTACTGCACACGGACACTGTACCGCTTCCTGAAACACACACACACTGCTCTAAATCTGTATTTATCATGCAAGTCTATTCAAAACATGTAATGTGTGGGTAAATAATGACTAGTTCATGTCAACTTTACTGTTATTATAGTTTTCACTTTAATACAAATCCAGTTCTTTTATTTGAATTTTTTCTTTTATGATTTTTCTTCGTAGTTAAATTGTAAAGAATTATTTACTCAAAACTATTGAAATCAATCTTTTAAACAGTCTCTCTAAGCTTCTTCTGTCAGATATGCTCTTGTGTTCAGTGTTGCAGCCACTAGATGGCAGGAGCACATCACACTCGACTAGGACAAACCTGAACAGCCGAAGCTCCTACACAATGTATGTTACCAATACCACTAAGTACCAATAATAATTGATCACCAAATCCTCATATTAGAGTGATTTGTGAAGGATCGTGTGACTGAAGACTGGAGTAATGATGAAAAACTGCTTCTGGAAATCATTCTGAAGATTTTCTCTGCATGTGCTATAAGATGTGGATAACCGTTTTAATCTAAACGTGTTCTTTGAATGACATTTCAGTGTAAAGGAAGCATATGGCAGTGAGAGCACATCATCTGTGTGTGTGTGTGTGTGTGTGTGTGTGTGTGTGTGTGATGAAGCAGCGCCGCTCTGTCTGTACGATTACACAGTGTGTGTTGTGTGTGTAGGTCCTTGAGACTGTGGTAAACATTAAACATCTGCGTCCAGACCCGTCTCATGAAAGCCACAACACTGCGTGGAACTCAAGAGCACTATAGAGGGAATGCATTAACGTCACTTCCCCGCCGGAACACGCCCCCCTCAGCCGGACTGAGTGGCAAAAGAGCTGCTGCGTGACTGGAGTTAATAGGGGAAACTGCGTTAACGAGAGTAAAACAAACTATTATCAGTTTAAACTAAAAGTTGGACTCGCTATAGTGTTCCTTACAACTTATCAAAGATCCAGTGATCCATGGATATTGACATGCAGCCAGGAATCGTGTTTCCTGACATTTATATGTGCCTGATTTCGACGCCCGGGAAATAAATTAAGAGAATTTGCCTGTAAACGTTTTATATAAATAGAATATAGATAGGTCTAAATCCGAGTGATCACTTACATTAATGTTATACTGTACATCATCATATCGTCCAGCCCTAAAACTTGTATAGTTTTTTGTCAGTGTTTATTTAAAAACATCCAATTATGCAGAATATAGTCTGTTCTGTAGCTTTTTGCAGTCTGTAAAAATATACAGTACCTCAGATTTCTGGTCAAATCTAGTTGTACAGTCAATCGCAAAGCTCTTTCCCGTTTTAGAGGTGTTTTGTGTGATTTTCACGGCATTCACGCTGAAAACAAATGCTGCCGCTCAGTCTTTTTGCCACTTGTGGGCGCGACCGCATTCACTCCGGCCGACGGTGACGTCATGCGCATACCCTCTATAGCAATGTTTGCAGAGCACAATGACACGTTTCGAAACACAACAACGCACAAAATCCACATCGCATAGCTGGACATATCACGTGCACATGTAACAATACAGAAAATAATAGTTTAAAGTGACCCATTGTGTTACATTAAAGGTTCCTAATTTTGTTTTGGAGTCTTCTACAATAGGTTTACACGAATCCCCAAAAATATGTAATTTTTCTAATAATATCCATCCAGTGTCTGAAATGGTTCAACAAAGGATTCAGTCTCTCTAAACCCCTCCTTTCTGAGAGTCTGCTCTGCTCTGATTGGTCAGATGACCCAGTCTGTTGTGATTGGTCTACTCTGCTCTGATTGGTCAGATGACCCAGTCTGTTGTGATTGGTCTACTCTGCTCTGATTGGTCAGATGACCCAGTCTGTTGTGATTGGTCTACTCTGCTCTGATTGGTCAGATGACCCAGTCTGTTGTGATTGGTCTGCTCTGCTCTGATTGGTCAGATGACCCAGTCTGTTGTGATTGGTCTACTCTGCTCTGATTGGTCAGATGACCCAGTCTGTTGTAATTGGTCTACTCTGCTCTGGTTGGTCAGATGACCCAGTCTGTTGTGATTGGTCTACTCTGCTCTAATTGGTCAGATGGTCCAGTCTGTTGTGATTGGTCTACTCTGCTCTAATTGGTCAGATGACCCAGTCTGTTGTGATTGGTCTGCTCTGCTCTGATTGGTCAGATGACCCAGTCTGTTGTGATTGGTCTACTCTGCTCTGATTGGTCAGATGACCCAGTCTGTTGTGATTGGTCTACTCTGCTCTGGTTGGTCAGATGACCCAGTCTGTTGTGATTGGTCTACTCTGCTCTGGTTGGTCAGATGACCCAGTCTGTTGTGATTGGTCTACTCTGCTCTGGTTGGTCAGATGACCCAGTCTGTTGTGATTGGTCTACTCTGCTCTGATTGGTCAGATGACCCAGTCTGTTGTGATTGGTCTGCTCTACTCTGATTGGTCAGATGACCCAGTCTGTTGTGATTGGTCTACTCTGCTCTGGTTGGTCAGATGACCCAGTCTGTTGTGATTGGTCTACTCTGCTCTGGTTGGTCAGATGACCCAGTCTGTTGTGATTGGTCTACTCTGCTCTAATTGGTCAGATGGTCCAGTCTGTTGTGATTGGTCTACTCTGCTCTGATTGGTCAGATGACCCAGTCTATTGTGATTGGTCTACTCTGCTCCGATTGGTCAGATGACCCAGTCTGTTGTGATTGGTCTACTATGATTGGTCAGATGACCCAGTCTGTTGTGATTGGTCTACTCTGCTCTGGTTGGTCAGATGACCCAGTCTGTTGTGATTGGCCTACTCTGCTCTGATTGGTCAGATAACCCAGCCTGTTGTGATTGGTTGACCGCTTGCACCGCTTGTTGGAAACAAAATGCACTTGATATGCAGAGATACAAACAGGAACAATGGGGTCGTCATTCATTCATCATACCGTATCATTCTCATCAAACTTTAAACTGAATTAACAAAATTAAATACATTAACAATTAACTTACTGACTATATGCTATTGTATTCCTCAGCAAAAAGAAAGTCATACAGACATCAAGGCGAGTAAAGGATGGGAGAACGGTCTATTTGTGGGATTGTAGTGCATTCAGCTCTGCTTAACACGTCTATATCATGTTGAAATCCACTCTGAACAATTCTGCATATTGTCCCCAGAACAGATGAAGAAAGTCTAATGGGTATTTGTTTGGTGCATCGTACTCACCGTTTGCCTGTGAACTCTGCTTGGCCCTTTTTATTAAACAGGAACCTGGAGTCACTGTAACCCCAGCCATTCCACTTCATGATCTCCTGCCTGAAAGAAACACAGGCCACGAGTTTACATGCGGTTTAACAATGTCACAATGTATATTCAATGACATGCAACCTTTGTCTTGCACGTCTGCAAATATAATATTCAATTACAGTGACCAGTTTAGTGACGTGCAGAGATGAACCACTTCTGTCTTTGTAGTATGATAACGAGAGAGCTCATGAACGAATGATAGCGTTACTATGAAAGTCCTGAAGGTCACAGCACTCACTTCTTCTATTACGAGTGAAGAGAGCTTCGGATAGGAAACACTTTAAACAAGAGTCAACAGAAGTTAAAATATA
Source organism: Tiaroga cobitis (assembly GCA_030578255.1). Lineage (NCBI taxonomy): Eukaryota > Metazoa > Chordata > Actinopteri > Cypriniformes > Leuciscidae > Tiaroga > Tiaroga cobitis. The sequence goes on from CM060599.1 coordinate 8,007,148, forward strand.
TTTCCTGCTGTCTTTATCTATTTGAGTCAGCACTATTTTAAGTGCACTAAACAAAAAAATCTGCTGTTTGGCAAGTTTAAATGAATTAGTTTATTAACTTCTCGGGGGGGTTTTAATATTATGTGACGAATATATCTGCATTTTTACATGTCTGTATGGTCATAATTTATTTTACAATATTTCTAAATAATGATAAATTGTTAATGTTGAGTGTAAAATTGTAGTTTAACAAAATGTTTAGCAAAATATGGTCATGATTTTCTTTATTAAATGATGTCTCCTGAAAAATGTTTCCTCACTCAGTGTATTTGTGTTTTTACAATGTGGTGATTTTGTTGCTTACATACAGAACAAGGAGGCTTCGAAATGAATTTACAAATAAGTAAAACGTTTGTAATAAAATAACAAAAATAAACAAGTTACAAATGATAGCACAAGTAAATAAAATAGAATAAAGAGACAAATGAAATAAACAACAGTGCTCTAAGTTTTCCAGGTGGGTCTAACAGTATCAGGTAAGAAATACTAGAGACTGAACAAAGTCATCAAATGTAAAATAACACCGTATTGTACAAATGAAATACAGATGAATGCTTACAATTAAAGTTACAAAAGTTATTCAGTCAAGAGCAGAGAGTGATTTTCTGTCTTTTGTTGTTTGATTAACATTAACGACACAGACGACAGCAGGTTTATTAGGCTGCCGTCACTTTAAGAGTGAATGCACAAATCCAATATACTGATACACATGTATTTCCTTTCCCAACTCGCTTAAGACATAGACATAACCACTGTGTTTAGGTGAATACTCGCCAAGGCGGGCAGTTAGACATCATTTTGTGTGTATTTGGCCAGTTAAGCTAGCCTGGCTAACGTCAGACCCTCTGGTCTGGGAACCCCATGTTCATTTTCTCGTATTTGAGGCGTGGTTTACGAATGCCCAGAGCCGTTTATTGGGTCCTAAGAATTAGGGCTGTCACTTTACGTTCGAAAATCGATTGCACAATCGATCGGACCAACCAACACAAGTATCGAAAACGAAAATAGGGAATCGATTTTAACGGCCCTTTTTTTTTTTTTTTTTTTACCAAAAATGTGTTTTAGGTGGACAGATCAATACAGCACACAGAACATGTAGGATGTTGGAAAATAACAATGTCTTTTCTGTTCACCAAATGCTTTTTAATATTCGCTATTACTTCAATGCAAGTGAACAAGCGCGCCGTTATTTGTTGCTTAGTGACGTGTGTGTGTGTGTGTGTTCAAGGAAGCCAGAAATGCGCAGATTGTGCGCTATACGCTGTATTTAATATATCATGAGGAATCACGAGTTGCGTATTTGCGCTAAATCCGCGCAGATTTGGCTTACACGAACTTCCCCAGCAAAGAAAGTGAGTAAACATAGAAACACGCCAGATCAGCTCGTGATTTGACAGCGTTTCCCGCCAAAGTTTATTTTTTACCCGCATTCGGCGAGGCGGATGGTGTTAATCTCAATCCCTGAATGTTGCGCTCCTGTTTGTCATTGTGCTGAAATTTCACGCCAATAAATCATCAGAAATATTGCTGACTTGTGCGCGTCTCAAGCGCCCTCATTACGCTCGTCCTAATGCCTGTTAAGTGTCCGTGGATTTGCCTATATTTGGTGATGAAAATGGAAACGTCTTTAGACATGGAAAATCGATTTTACAATCGATTCAATGAACACTTACGTCTCAAAAATCGAACAGGATTTTTTCACAAAAGTGACAGCCCTACTAAGAATGTCTATCAAATGCACCTGTACGTAGCTCATAGCCAATCGTTTCAGTTATACCAGATGACGTCTGTAGAGCGACAGAAATTAGACGAGGAAGACGACAACGGGTCAGAGATTTATGTGTACACGATGGTGTGTATCTAACGGCCGTTTCACACCGCATGCGTGAGCGGCGCTTATTTTTTCCGGCGTGCATGTTAATCAATGAGTGCATTCACACCGGGAGCGGGAGCGGCGCGTGAGCAGCGGTGAAGCGGGGGTTTCGGCGTTTGCAAAGGTTGCTCTGCTCACGCTCAATTAAAGTGAAAGCACACTTTTGATGAACAAAAATAAATATGATTTCACACAAAAAGTGCCTAAAATGCACAGAATAAGCATGTCTAGTGAGTTTTAACAATAACTTGAGTAGGCAAATAAAAGAAAATAAAGACTCAAAAATGTTTATAGAAGATTTAGGCTACCCGGTAAAAACTTGTTTTTAATTATTCAGTTTGGGTGAAAGTTGTGTATTATATATAAAAAAAACTAAAGTAAACTAGCCAGAAAATATCATATATAAGCGTTCTTTTAGTTTATGTAACACACAGACAGCTACACAGGCTAGCACAACCCAAATCAAACACGAGTGTGTGGTTTATTTGTGTGTTTTGTTTTTTATCCCCAGAGTTGTAGTCTTGTAAACATATTGAAAGTATGACTGAAACTAATAGATTGGAGCCATTTTCTGGGTTGTTTTGTTGTTTAACATTTATATGCGAATGTTGTACACCTCCCCATTACAAACTTTCAAGACTTATCAATGTTATAAATGACCAACTTCTATGTTGTCTTTGTAAAGAATTGCTCGCTTATAGCTTTGGAGCCGCTGCTGTGACGCAGTACAAACGCTTCCAGTGTGAATCCTCTCGCGCGTCTGCAGTGACGATGTAGTTACGCTGACGCGCTGCTCAAGTGACGCTCACGCTTGCGGTGTGAAACCCATGTGTGAAACGGCCGTAAGGCTGCATCGAAAGGTAACTTCGTGTCTGCTGCCATGTTAGATCCATAGGTATAAACAAACTGCTTCGGTGTGTCGCATAGACGCGTCGTCATCGTCTTGCTGCTCCCTCCCCGTTCTGTGATTGGTTCCCTAGCTGAGGCGAAAATTTGCTCCATGGTATCCAGACTACTGAATAAAATCACGCTGCGGCAAGGCAGTATGGGGAAACCCAGGCTACAGTTAAGCACAAACAAACTAAATTTGGCACTCGTGATCTGTTTGAGAGGCGGCTTTATGTGCGCACACTTCGAGTACACTATGGTTTGAACATCCCCCCAAGTCACATTCTCCTTAAGTTAAGAAACCTCTTAGTTATAGTTGTGAGGATATCATCACTAAGGGTTTTCTTAACTCGAGGGCCTTCTTGCTCAGAAAAATAACCGCACACCTCTCCTGTCTTTTCTCGAACCATAAGCATGATCAGTAGTAATTGTGAAGATTACTAGAAAGATTACTTAGAAAACAGCACTAACTAAAGCACACGTTCCTTCCTCCAGGATTGAGCACAGCTGTGATCTCTAGAGCGGTGCGCCTGCGGCGAGACTCACACTAAACACACACTGCTCGTGTGCAGAAGCATGAGTGGCTGATCAGAGGAGGGACCCTGACAAACAGCCCCTTAAACTCTCAATACAGCCACTGAACACTACAGCAAAGCAGACAAGAAATGTGACCACTCCAGACAGACCTGACAAGAGGACGGAAACAGAGACAAACAGAAAGACGTTAACTTATCTGAATCAGTTGAAGTAAAATAGTTTCACCACCGGAATATCATTTTCGATACCATGGGGGAAAACTGCCATATATACACCGCCATACAGATCATTTATTGTGATCTCATAATTTTTTGATAATTTGGGTAATTTATTTTGTTGCAATAACTTACATTTAGCACATGGAGATTTCATTTTAATCATTTAACTACAGACAAGTAAACAAACAGTCAGTAATAAAATAAGAACAAATTGCAAACAATAGCACAAATAAATACAATGGAATAAAGAGACAAATGAAATAAACATGACCATAGTTTTTCAGGTGGGTCTAACAGTAGAATTGAGGTAAGAAATTTTCGAGAAAGGAAAGCAGTCAAATGTAAAATAACACTGGATAATCTTCACTGTAAAAATTAAATATGGATTAATGCGTACAATTAAAGTTACAGACGCAGGTTTATGAGGCTGCTGTCACTTTAAGAGCTGAAGCACGGATCCAATATACTGTTACACAACATGCATTTTCCTCTCAACAACTGACGTTCCAACACTGACTGCATTTACCCAAATATTTGGCAAGACGGCCATTTTGACATCATTTTGTGTGTATTCGACAGTTTAAGTGCAATAAGCCATGAATAGAAGTCAATTTGGTCGTCGCGAGTTGTTTGAGAGGCGGCTTTATGTGCGCGGCACTTATATAAATTAGTAGTGCATGCGCTTTTTTTGTGAGCACAGAACCTGTGATAATGACTAATAATATGTTCAATACAGGCACTATTCAACTGGAGCAAAGAGTGACAGGAGGAGGGTGTGTGTCAGTTCACCGTCAGAGAGAAGAAAGAGTGAGAACGCAGAGCTGGTATCGGTGTTTCTATACTGCTGAAAATGAGTATTGGAACCGTTTACGATATTTCAGTATCGATACATATCGAAATATAAGTTTTTTGACAACACTAGCGGAGTCTAATAGATACTAATATACCCTAAATATTACCCTCATTGACCCACAAAACATTGACATTCAGTCTATGTATTTTCACTCCTGCAGACATAGTTATACAGTGTGAGACAAGTGGAAGGAACCCGTCTCATTTCATAAATTACACAGGAAAAATCTTTAGGGATTTTTTAGGCATATTGCAATTGAACTAAAAGACAAGCTGGATTGATACATTAATAACGCACAAAGACAAAAGCTCTCAAACAAAGCAACTTTCTTTGAATATGACCAAATCTGCTGCAGTAGTTAGCCTGTCAGCAAATGGGACCAAAAATGTAAAAACGAAAGAAACTATGTGATCTTTATTGATGTATTTTTCTTGTTTGCTTGCTTTCTTGAGCAAATATGTTCATCTAGCACACACTACCCAAGAGGAAATATTTTAAAACCCTACAGTATAATGCCTGGCATGATAAGATACAAGACTGCCGAAAAGCAAAGCTTTCTACAACTGGCAGTTCAACAATCTCTCCGTCTGCCATTTCCCTTTGACGACAAACATTCAAACACATACAGAAATTCCAGCAGTATCTTATCAATGAACTGCACTGGATACACAGAGCATCAAGATAAAAGTGAGGCCTATTGTTCCAAAGTGTTTCTTTCCACACGTCTGGGACTGGATATGTTGCCCAGGAGAAGTAAAGTTAGGGCCTGTCCCGCCATATACACACACACCTGCGGTCTAGGCCTCTTGAGAGAGTGTGTGTACGCGACGACAGGAAGTGAGTGTGCAACACTCACCCAGGTGTGAAATATGCCGAAGCTCAAAACACACTAAATCCATCTCGAATACCTCTTTAGAGAGAGCCGCGTTTCCATTACCCTTCAAATTACACAAATTGAAATTGCGAATTGAAAATACACCCAATGGAAACACGTCAATTTCGCAAAAACTCCCATGCATCACAAAAAAAGTTTACGCTCGCATGAGGTGGTTTTTCAGGCAGTTCGAAAATGGAAAATTTCACAAAACCTCAATGAAAACTGTTTTTTTTTTTGCATTTACCTGACGTTAGATGGCGCGGTGTGTGTTTGGACATAATACGAGAATACGAAATACGAGAGTTCTTTATTAAACTCATAAAAGACAAAAGTAGGCTATTACGGGAAATCAGGAATACTGGATTCTAAACAAAGAAATGCCAGAATTGATCAAGACCTTGAAGCCGATATGAGGGAGAATCACTCATATGAGCCGCTCACAGTATAAGAGGCTTTCCTTGCCATTAATGCTTGGATATTGATAACACCTTCAATCATTCGATTAATAATAATGGCTATAGCGCGGTGGCTGGGGAATATGTAAACCTAACAACATCGTTTGCCATGATTTTTGGAATGACTTATCACGAGAGGAAAAAAATAACGTTTTAGTCGCATAAATCGGTTAATGGAAACGCCATAATTTCGCAATAGTTTTTATCGACATTTAGAAAATATCACAAAAGTTTTGCACAAATCTGTAAAGGAAACGCGGCTACTGATATAGAGTCCCACACAAACTCTGGCGCGGTTCGACTGAAATATGAACGCAACACGGACCAAATACATCTAAAAAAACAGAAAACAGGACGTGATGTCACAAGACGCGACTCTTAAAGGACAGAATGCTTAAGCATACCCGGTTCTTCTCATTAAACGAGATTCATGAAGGGAATAGAAGTGTGGATGCGAAGCAAACCAGGACTAAATGCATCTTCTTTTGGTCACAAAGAAACCAAAATTAGACGTTTATTTTAAAGTGCAAGCACTGTAAATACAGCGCTGTAAAAACAACATGCTGTAAGCGTGTCCCATCGAGTAAACAAAAAGTGCGACACACACACTTGTGTTCCTTCACGTCCACTTTAACACTTTGGCCAAATACAGGTCATGTAGGAAGAGAAGTGTTCAAGCACAGAGACCACACCTGTGGTTCAGACTGAGAAGATCCGTCGGAGAAAACATTTGTGATTTGTGTTTAGTAGTGGCCAAACTGCCTGAGAACACAGCGTGACACTGACAGACCGGACAAAAACTCAAATCTCTCAGCTGTGTCTCAGTGGGTCAAAGGTTTCTTCACCTCGTGTCCCGCACTAGATGGCAGCAGAGGCCCGTTAGCAAACACAAAGTCAGGCCACCCCGGCCCTCACCCAATCACAGCACAGCTTTGCCATGATAACTTTTGACAGACAAAATACAAGATCACCTCATATTTACATTCACAACCATGGAGTGCAGGACCACTAATCTATCCACTAACTTACAAGAGAAAAGTGATAACGGCTGAAAAGCCAAAAAAAAAAATCAAAATCACAACAGCGGTGCTCTAGAAAGATAATTAGTCTATATAATGACCATAAGAGTTTAACTGATGCCATAAAGAGCTTCAGGCCAGGGCTGTTGAGAGGCAGAACACACAGAAATGACCAACGCCCTTCATTTACAGAGACATCATCATCACTACATGCCTGAACACTCAGGAAACAAGGAGATATCAATCTTTACAGACTCAAGGACTCACAAACCTAGACTCTCAGCACACAGCGACTTCCAGAATAAGAAAAAAAAAACTTAAAGAACACTATATAATAGCTTTCATTAAAGGGATAGTTGAACACAAAAAGAAGATATCTTAAAGAATGCTGCTAACCAGACAGATGACGGCACCCATTGACAGGCCTACTATGTAATACCATGCGTAACTGTTTGTTTACAGACATTCTTTAAAATATCTTCTTTTGTGTTAAACAAAAGACAGAATCTCATACAGGTCTGGAACAACATGAGGGTGAGTAAATGATGACAGATTTTTTGGTTGAACTGTCCCTTTAAGCATATACATTTTTAACAGATGACTTAAACCATTAAAGAGTTGGAAATCAGTTAGTAAGATCGCCATATATTTTCTCCACATCCTCTGAACACTCTCAGGGACCCTTGAAAGACACAGAAGCTGTAAAGAGAGACCGTTATCTTCATTAAAGATAAGAGTTCACACAACTGTTAAACCTTCATCTACTTATACCCTCATGTTCCACAACTCTTTCTTTTACTATACAGAAGATCACAAGCAATGAAAGTGGCTGTCAAGCCCCATATGGATCAGTCCACATGACTCGTGCAACATATTACAATTATCTAATAGCTTTGTGTGAGGAACAGACCCAAATTTAACTGAATGCCCTCGTTCTTAAATCTCGTTTCCTTGAGGCTGAGTAGATGACGACAGGAATCATTTTTAGGTGACCTATAGCTTTAAGGGCTGATGCGAGTTTATAATGGAGGAACCAGCAGCCCTGTGACAGGCAGCGGTTTGCTATAACCCCAATAACATGTGCAATGACCACAATGATTATGAAAACAACGAAAAAGAAAACTGAACGTGTCCAGACCTCGCGCGCCACCGCGCCCTCCTCCTCAGGGATATGAATGGATACTTTGTTTCACCCCAGCTTTCACACACTGATACAATATTACGCCCGCTTCTGGATCCCTTCACGCGACTGCTCTTTCTTCCCATGCAGCGTTTATTTGTGTGTGTTTGTGTGTGTGTGTGTCTGTGAGGAGCTGAACCCCACCGCACACATATACAGCAGTACCTCCTCTTCGGCACCGGTGTCAGGCTGCTCGGCTCGGACCGCGACACCTCGGCTTTGCACTCCTGCGTCGCGACGCTCGTGTTTCCATCTTCTGTCCTGTGTTTCTGCAGATGTCCTGCGATGATTCTGAGTCTCTGCTGTGCGTTGCTGCTGTTTGACGCCATGCTGCTTCCGCGTTTGCTGTCAGAGGTCAGCGCGCGGCTGATGATGGAGGGATGAGGTGGAGATTACTCACTCACGCGTCCCGTCATGCACCGCGCTCCGCCTCCCTCCGAGCAGATCTTCGCTGACACTATACTTAAACGGAACCTGTTATGCAAAATTACGTTTGAACATAAATGTGTGTGGGCAGTGTGTGTACACACAACCACACAATAATGGTAAATATCCACTTACTGCTTTTTTTTTACTCCCCATAAATCATAAACAGTGTCTCAAAAAAAAGTCTCAAGTTTAATGCAATGTGACGTGACATAGGGACAATTGATTGAATATTCAACAATATTATTGATCTGCCTGCATTTCCACCATTTTATAAGAACTGAACTGAGCTGCACGATGACATCACGGTTTTCTCCAGAGCGGCTATATATATATATAAATGAAGTCAAGTCAAGTCAAATATATTTATATAGCGCTTTCCACAATACAGATTGTATCAAAGCAGCTTCAAAGTATCAATCAGAACAACTTAACAATGTTTCTGGAAAAAAATCATCCAAGTTTGGCAGAGCTGATCAATGGTATGATTGGTTAATTAATTTGAATATCCCCAATTTGTAACTAAATTAATAACTTTTTTACAACAAAAATGAAACATCACTGAGCTTACTTAAGCTTGGCTGTGATGCTATTTTCTTCTGGAAACAAACTTGTTTGCATTATTTTCGTGTTTTCTCTGTAAAGCTGCTTTCAAACAATCTGTATTGCAAAAAGCGCTAAAGGTGACTTGACTTGACGTTAAAACAGCTAGGCCCCGCCCACAACTGCTGACGTCTCTGCCCTATTAGCTTAGCTCCGCCCCTCAGTGACTGCACACAGTCCGCCATGTTATCTCCTTAACAGCTGCATTCAAGTAAAAAATGTATTCTTATTAAAGCTAAAGTTATTCAGTCAAGAGCAGTGATTGTTTATCTGTTTTTCTTTTGTTGTTTGATTCATATTGACAGTATAGCAGTAGGTACAGTATATTACGCTGCTGTCATGTAATAATACACAGATCTAATATACACATGTGATTTCTTTACTTGCTGTTTATGTTCATACACATAACTGACTGTGAACTTTGAGTGTTTTTGACAGTTTAAGCGCAATAAGACGTGAAGGAGATCTTAGTTTTATACTCACGGGAGTGTTGTCTGACAGGCAGCTTTCTGTGCGCCTTAGTTCCAGATCTGAACAACATTTCCCTGGTTTTCAACATTGACAATAATCAGAAATATTGGTTTATTTGAAGCCAATATTCCTTTAATTCACAAAAAGTAGCCTACTTTATGTATTTAGTGCCTGCCGGTTTCATATGGGTCTAGTACAAAATTACACTAAACAGAACTAAATTAGTTTTACTTGGCTTGTAACAAACACAAACCCACTTTGCCACATTTTTTTTGTGTTCCATAAAGACTCATGCTTTGAAAATGCAGGTGTAAAAACCCATGAATCATCAAACCATTTCAGCAATCTTCACATACTGTACACTCTTGGCGTTAAAGTCCCCCTGTGGTGAAAATCAAGATTTTAATGTTGTTTATATGTCTAGTGGTGTTTTAAATATGCTTTAAGACAAACCATGTGTAAATTTACACAAAAAATGTGTAAAAAATAAGTCGACAGCATTGCTGAGTATTTTCTCCTTAAAACTGAACCAAAGACAATCTAAAAAACACGGTTTGAAATCGCTGGTGTTTCTGACGTCACACACTACCTTGTAACCAATCAGATCAACGTGTGAAGGCGGGGCTAATTTGCATATTCATAGAACCTCATATACTAAATGAGGTAAGAGTGCAGAGTTACATTCAAGACATATTTTAAGACATGGACATTTGTTTCAAGGAAATAAAACGTTTAAATAGGCCTATGTCATTTTGGATAAAATGATTGACAACAGGGGGTCTTTAAATAAAACTTTTACTCCCGGTTTCACAGACAGGCTTATGGCTAGTCCCAGACTAAAGCCCAATTTATAGTTCTGCGTCGTAGGCTGTGTGTAGCGCGCGTATCCTTCGGCGTACCCTGACGTGCACCTCTCCAAAAATGTAACAACGCGTCAATTCTACGGGTACCGCAAGCGCTGTGATTGGTCCACTAGAACCGCTCCCCGGGTTTCACATGCTCCCTCTGCATGCGTAATTGCGCGTCAAGGTGGACAACGACGCAGAAGTATAAATGAAAACCAACGCGTAGTCTTCAGCGTAGAGGCTCCGGCGTAGCCTAGGTCCGACTCAGAAGTATAAATCATCCTTAAAATGCATGTTTGAGCTATTTTTACTGAAAGTTGCAGACAGATCTTAAAATATATCAGTGCCATTGTTTTGTCTTAATATTCCCACCAGTAATCTTTTCTTCCAAGGCCTGTTCATCAAAGCTACTTAAATTAGATTAATATTTTGTAAATAAAGTGGTAAATTATGTTGTCGTTTTTTTTTTTGCGCAAATAAGCACTTGCTTCGCTTCATACAACTGAGGTTAAACCACTGAATCTCATGGATTACTTTAATGATGTCTTTACTACTGGGGCTTGAATGTGGTAGTTGCGTAGCTGTCAATGGAGGAACAGAAAGCTCTCGGATTTCATCAAAAAGATCTTCATTTGGGTTTGGAAGAACATGAGCGCGAGTAAAGGATGACAAATTTTTAATTTTTGGATGAAATATCCCTTTAAAAGGATAGCTGGGGATTATTAACTGATTACATGTCTTTACAGAACATCAGAGTCTAGATGTGAAGATGAAAGAAATAGCAGTTCTCCTTATCCGTTGTTCTTTCCTTTTATCAAATGTCACATAGTCATTTTGAATAAATTAATCTCTTAAAGTCCCCCTGTAGTCCATTCTTATCCTTTAAAACTCATCTTTGATCACCAAAACGACAAATGTAAACTTTTTTTTTCCTGCAAAACAATTTCTTCAAGATTGTAACACTACACCCTTACTGTAGTAAACGCGGTGCTATGAATATGCTAATTAGCCCCGCCTCCACTCACGCCAGCTCACAGATCCACGAGTCCAACTGAGGTAAACGCTGCACAATGATATCGCTCTTTCATAACGGTAATTAATATGATTAGCCTTTTGCTTGACTATCAAACAGCTAACAATGTGCTGCTAATGTTACACAAACCATATTCCCGGCTGTTCGCCATATCAGTCTGCCTTCTAACAATCACCAGAAACGCTTTGAACAACTCAGAAAGTCAGTGGAGAAAGGCATATAGCTCATAACATCATAACATGCATCCGCTATATTGCTAAATCTATCAACAGAAAATATACCAGGATGACCTGGCATCTCTCGAGGCTCCCCTGCTAGTTCGCTGTTAATGATATGCTAAAGCCCGCCGGCACGTTGATCTGATTGGTTACAAGGTAGTTTGTGACGTCAGAAACACCAGCGATTTCAAACCGTGTTTTTGAGACTGTCTTTGGTTCACTGCAGTTTTAAGCATAAAATACTCAGCAATGGTGTTGACTTATGAATTTGCACGTCTTAAATCATATTAAAAACACTACATAAACAACATTAAAAGCTGGATTTTCACCACAGGGGGACTTTAAATAACATTATAAATGATCAGAAATTGACTTGATAACATTACATTATCAAGATACTACACTTACTGATATATATGTGTGTACTAGTCTGTCAACGTGTTTGTAAATGATTATTCTGAATATGTTAAAGGGTTAGTTCACCCAAAAATGAAAATTAAGTCATTAATTACTCACCCCCATGCTGTACCAACCCCGTAAGACCTTCGTTCGTCTTCGGAACACAAATGAAGATATTTTTGATTAAATGTGACAGCTGGATCACTCCTCCATAGGCTCTCTAAGGGAATGAAACTTGACGTCCCGGAAAGTCATTAAAGAAAATGTTTAAATATTCCATGTCGCAACAGTGGCTCAACTATAAGTTTATCAAGCGACGAGAATACTTTTTGTGCGAAAAAACAAACAAAAATAACGACTTTATTCGACTATTCCTTTTCTTCCTTGTAGGCCTGAAACGAGACTTCAAGAGATTTCCACGACGCATGCGCGAGAATTGCGATCTCCTTCAACTACTTCAGTTCAGTTCTCGCGCGTGCGTCGTGGAAATCTCTTGAAGTCTCGTTTCAGGCCTACAAGGAAGAAAAGGAATAGTCGAATAAAGTCGTTATTTTTGTTTTATTTCCGCACAAAAAGTATTCTCGTCGCTTGATAAACTTATAGTTGAGCCACTGTTGTGACATGGAATATTTAAACATTTTCTTTAATGACTTTCTGGGCCGTCAGGATTCATTCCCTTAGGGAGCCTATGTAGCAGTCATGAACCTCTCAGATTTAATCATAAATATCTTCATTTGTGTTCCGAAGACGAACGAAGGTCTTACGGGGTTGGTACAGCATGGGGGTGAGTAATTAATGACTTAATTTTAATTTTTGGGTGAACTAACCCTTTAAACAACAGATGTACTTTAAAATACACTTCAACAAAACCTCTCACATTTATTTCCCAGATGCATACTTTGCATATTGCATACTTGTATTTCAGACACATGGAACAGCTTTTACACTTGGAAATCTGTTTTGTCAGTGCCAATAAAAAGTTCTCTCGGTCTTAAGAGCAGATGACCCTTAAGAGTCACGTGACCGTGAGACATGCGCTCGCCTGATGATCTCATCACAAACCTCTAAGCTTCTCCATTTAAAGTGCTTTTCTCGGCACCGCCTTGTAAATATGGGATACATTGCCTTTACAACAATGGAAAAAGCCACATTTTTTGTGTTTCCTGAGGTTATGGAATGGAATGTTTAATTGGAAAGTGGTGTGTTACTGTGCAACGGTTATTTTTAGATATTTAGCAATTGCGGTATAGCCTCCGCTATGCTAGTTGAACACTTGGAGAAAACATTCTGGGAAAAGATCATATAAATAACACACAATCAATATAACATAACAAAACATCAACGCATCTGTGATTCCCAAACTCAAAGGATGTTCATTAGCAGTTGGAAATAAAGGAATGAGCATGTTGTAATGATGATGATAATGATGTGTATTTGTGCGTGTTGTTTGAAGGACACAGGCTGTGCAGTTTAACGCCATTACAGCTTCATCCAGATGGACTGATTGTTTCCTCCAGGCCTGAGCTTTAAACTCCCAAAACAAAGTTCTGTAATGCACTGACTGCAAACAATTAAGAGTCGGAGTGTATCACAGAACTTTACTTGGAAAGCCACAGCGCTGCCCGCCGATTCTCTTCTTCTCAGGGAAACTCTTCTGTACGAGAGAAACAGACACGTTACATTTGTCATCCGCATCACAAACCTATTTATTTATACACTGTAGAAAAAAAAAAAAGTGATCTTCAATAAGTTATAGCAACATATGTTTTTCGATTAAGTTATGAATTTTTGTATCTATCTCTCATATATATATATATATATATATATATATATATATATATATATATATATATATACACATACATACATCTGTGCATGTAAACTGTACACACACATATATATATATAACGTATATATGTAAACAACTTTTATGTTAGATGTAATTAATATTGTTTATATATATATATATATATATGTGTGTGTGTGTGTGTGTGTGTCTGTACAGTTTACATGCACAGATGTGTTATATATATATATATATAGAGAGAGAGAGAGAGAGAGAGAGAGAGAGAGAGAGAGAGACACACACATATATAGAACGTAAAAAAAAACGTATATGTTAGATGTGATTAATCGATTTGACAGCAACAATATATAGGCTAATAACTAAATATATAAATATAGCTGAACAGACCATTTGATTTGGCATACAAAGGCAGCAAGTGAACTTAAGTTTGAAGTTGAAGTAGGTGGCAATTTTTAACAGTGTATGGTAACAGTTATAATACTTCTCAGATCAGAATGAAAGATGATTGACAGGTGAGACTGATCAAAGCATCTCTGAGCTAGAGCTGAAAGTGAGGAACTCCTCGAGCTCAGTAATGGCTATTAGAAGAATTTAAATGACGGATAAGATGCATAAACGTGGACTCATTCACACATGCACATAATCAGATCATGAATGATGAACACATATGGCGGCCTACGGTGCATATGCAGAAAAACAGCTACGTGCACGATCCATGCAAATTAAGTGCACGCAACAAAAAAACCAAAGCGCAGAAGAGTAAAAATGAAACGTGTCACAAAAATCCGATTTAAATATTGAATGCGCTCTTCCACTCTGTCTATTTGCACAGCTAACAAATGGGGCAGCCGAGAACAGCTGACGTGTCGAAAACTGTGGAGCAGTCTAACGTTATCAAGATCAAGTCTGTCATCCCGAAGTGTATCGAAACTTAACACACAAATATCACTTCACAAACTAAAAGAGAAGTCACAATGTTAAGAAAGGGGGAACTGAGGTTGCCATATGTCATGCATTTGCAAGTAACATCACGCAGACATTTAAGTAGTTTAATTTCCACAGGAAAACTTCCATTCAAGTTATACTTTAATGCTTCAGTGGGTGAATATCTCAATGAGTGTCGATGTGACGGTTTTATAAGCACACACGCACAGTCTGAGAGTGAATGCACACTTCCAGAGAGAGCTAGAAAAGAGTCAAAAGAACAACATACCTGCAGCAAATCACTGCACGAGCCAGTCGACGCTGGGTGAAGTGTGTTTGGAGAAGAAGCTCTGCTGAAACACGAACTCTGTCAGAAGAAGAAGAAGAAGAAGAAGCCCTGTGGAGGATTGAGCAGATGAAGCTCGTGTAACTGTTGATAAAGCGCGTCCGCGTCCGTGCAGCAGCTGGAAGAATGTCGACGTGGAGCTGCCAATCGTGCGCGCGCAAACACGAACGCGCTTCGGGGGGAGAAAAAACTACGTTTAGCTGGTTTCAGGCACTGGGGGACTAGTAGCCTACTACTAGCATACTGGTTAGTTTAGTTAGTGCTGGAGATTCAGTGCGGTTCATAAGATACGTGTCAGCACCTGCGAGAGAGAGAGAGAGAGAGAGAGATAGATAGATAGATAGATAGATAGATAGATAGATAGATAGATAGATAGATAGATAGATAGATAGATAGATAGATTAAAGTTGCACTAAAACTTGTTCTTTCCTGTTTACAATGCTCCCATCATTTTCTTTCTTTGTCAAATGCCTGTTAGCCTATTTAGTTTTACTCTTCTCACAGGCCTAGACTTTCAACTAACCTTAAAAAATCAGTTGTTGTTTAAAACTATGATGATAATAACCTAAACATTTCGATATTTGTTTTGTAAAAATGATTTCCATCCATTTGCACACAAACTACGACTGTAATTTGAACAATTTCGCCCCAAATAAAGTTACAGATGAAATGTGAGGCATGAACAAAACAGGGAAAAATTATTTAAAGGTAGGGTAGGCAATTTTCAGAGAGGCTAGCAATAGCGAGTTAGCTTTGAAAGCATGAGATCCCTCCCAAGTCAAGTCATCCTCATTTATATAGCGCTTTTAACAATGTAGATTGTTTCAAAGCAGCTTTACAGAGATAAACTTAATATAATTTAAGGTAACAGAGATTGGTTTGGTTTTACAGCGGTTCTTGAATAATATTATTTTCCAGCTAAAGTTAGTGCAACTCCCTCCCTTCAGTGGGTCTCCAAAGCCATGGCTCCTTCAAAACATGAACGCGAACAACAGAGTCTGAATAGCGTCAATAGAGAGGTCGTAAAACTCCCTCATGTCTCAAAGCACATTACATTAGAATAATAATGAACATAAACAACTTAAAGAGCTCTTGTACCACCTGACTGCTGCAGATTCATTTAGGCATTGATAGTGAAACGCAATTCGAGTCACGAATCGCTCCGAGTTTAACGCCACGGGTTTCCATCTCTTCCAGATTACAGTAGTTATGGTGAACGCAGCATAAGCTGGTGGTTTTGGTTCAGGAGGAACTGTTAAAGGCGGCAGCTGTTTCCGACTGACGTCTGTCTGACTCTGCATATCGAACGCTCTGATGACGTGTGATGTCTGCATAGGCGTAATTTGCGGGTGGGACATGACACCACCACTTTTTATCAGGGTCGATATTGTCCCCACCACTTTTTGAAACATTCTGAGACACGGATGTACCTAATACAACTAAATAAAAAATCTCCAGTTAACTAGCAGAGCATTAATTTAGTTCGTTATTAAATAAGAGACGATTTAGACCTAAAATGTGTTGTTTTTAAATCAAGCTGAGCGCTCGTTTTCGCTGCGATCAGTGGCGCGGATACTTGTGGCTCGCGCAGTCTTTACTCGGACGCGCTCTTCAATCTATCGCCATTGCGGAGACTCTATTCACTCCAGTGAAATCACAAAACAAAATGCACACAAACGTGTCCCTGCTTACCACTGATGAACATATTCAGTTTTGATGAGAGGAAAAAAAACTATACGAGTGCGTATTAGAACCCGTAACCTCTGACACGCTTGGCAAAAGATCTACCACCAGACCATTACAGACACAAGCAAACTACGCGGAGCTATGTATTTATTCACGTGAAAATTCTCGGCACTAACAATATGTATTAGATCTCCTTTTAAACAAATTAAACCCAATGTAGCGTTACTATTAAAATTGATTTCTAGACATCGTAATGTTATTTTTTCCTAAAATTGTTATTATACATTTATCTGATTTAGCATTTTATTAGCGACCTCCTACAACAACCCACGATTCGATCCGAATGCAATGATTGGACGAATATTTTATGATCCTACGCCTTCCACAGAAGATATACATCTAAATACATTTAAACTACTTAAAGGTACACTATTCAAGATTTTTGGATCAAAATATCCAAAAACCACTAGAACAATGTTATATATTTTGTTGACTTGTGTACTTACATTATCCTAAATATTTGCTCGGAGAAATAAGCAGTTCTCTTACGAGAGGTTCTCTCGTATTGCGTAAGCTAGCTTACGCTACGGGAAAGATTCATCTTTGCTGAGATATTGAAGCCAAAAATTATTTCATAATTTGTATTCATATACAACGCAGTTCCTCTGCGGCAGACCTAGAGCGGGCTAGCTAGCAGCTCATTGGTTCGCTCAGAGAGAACTGCTTAAGCCTATGGGAGAGCGGAACTGAACCCGCTTCCAATGAGAGGCGCCCGCGCGCTCATTGCGTCATGGCCCGCCAGAGTGGGCGTGGCCAAGGGGTATATAACAGTCTCTCCCAGGCTTATATGTTGATTCATTTCATCTTCAGCAAGCTCACGCTTCTGCTGTGTTCTGGGAGAAAGCCGTCGCCGTCGAGAAGGCACCACTAGCGAGCTCCGGACCCTGAAGAAGCCGGCCGTCTTCGCCACCTTCAGCCGCCCAGCAAGCTAAGCCATCCGACGACTGTATCCTTTTCTCCACTATATCTAAAAGAGCACGAGCGTCTTTCTCAAGATGCCTCGTTTTTCCTGCGGCTCCTGCCGCGCTCGTCTCGAGGACGGAGACCGCCATGTCATCTGCGCTCTCTGCTTGGGACTCGAGCATGCAGAACTCGCCCTCGCGGATGGAGGCTGCGACTTCTGCGAAAGCCTGCCGCTGTCGTCCCTGCGGGCACGACTTCTGGCAGTGAAATCCGCTCCCGCGCCGCCTGTCTCTTCGCCGCGGAAGAAAAAACGCCGCTCTCAGAGGCCGCCGGAGCCACCAGCGGAAACATGCGGGGCGCCGCCGCCGCCTCCCGCTTCCCGCTCTCCCTCCCCGCCCCTGCCGGACATACAGTTGCCGCCGAGTGGCCGCTCTGTTGCCTCCGATGACGCCGCGGAGGAGAAGGACTCCTGCTCACTGCTCGCTTCCGACAGTGAGGACTGGTCGTCTCGCGGTTCCACGAGAGAGTCGACGGGGACCCGCGCCGGGATAGAGGAAGAGCTGATGCGCCTCCTCTCACAGGCCGTCGAACGCCTCGGTCTCGAGTGGTCTCCCCCACCCGAGCAGGCCCCGAACCGGATGGACGGCAGCTTCTTTCATCGGCGTTCGACCCCCGCGTGCAACCGGGCCGCTCCATTTCTGCCTGAGCTTCACGCAGAATTAACGAAGTCCTGGAATGCCCTGCTCTCGGCCAGAAACCGCTCCGACATTTCCGCCTCGCTGCGCTCGGTGGACGGAGCCGCCGAGAAAGGCTACTCAGCCATGCCGCCCGTCGAGGACTTGGTCGCCGCGCACCTCTGCCCGCCCTCTGCTAGATGGCGTTCCTCACCCACGCTTCCTTCTAAAGCGTGCAGAGCGACCTCGAGTTTTCACGCTCGCGCATACGCCGCCGCCGGTCAGGCCGCCGCCGCGCTTCACTCGATGTCTGTCCTCCAAGTTCTTCAGAGCGATATTCTCCGTGAATGTGCCGAAGGCGGTAGGAACCCCGCCCCCGCTGTCACAGATCTGAGAAGTGCTACGGACCTCGCCCTTCGCGCCACTAAAGCCGCCGCACAAGCTCTGGGGAGATGCATGGCCAGCCTGTGTGTTGCCGAGAGACACCTATGGCTCACGCTCGCCGACATGGGAGACTCTGAGCGCGCCGCGTTTCTCAACGCGCCCCTCTCCCCGACGGGCCTGTTTGGATCCGCTGTCACGGGCATCGTCGATCGCTTCTCGGAGGTACAGAAAGCCACCCAGGCGATGAATTTGTTTCTGCCACGCCGCGCTAGCTCTTCCGCGGGCCGCTCTCGCGAGCCTCCCGCCAGAGCTCCGCCACAGCGACCTCCTCCGCAGACTCAAACAGCCCAGCGCAGACAGTAGTAGTGGGAAGTTCGGATCATTTTACTGACTCGGATCTTTGAGTCTCGTTCAGCAAAATGAACGAATCTTTTTTCGAGTCATTTCGTTCATTTCAGCATAATATAATTAAAATGGCATGTTATATCCCAACACATCTAGTACTTATGAAAATGTTGATTAAATTTGTAAAAAATAATAAAAATAAACTATAGGGTAATGCAGCCAAAGCCAAATTATAATAAACCGAAATTTTTATTAATTGATTAGTTGTTGGGTCTTAAGTTCAGGCTATTGCAGTCTGATTCTGTTAGTTCACCTCACCTCCTGATCCGAGACGTTCTTTCCTTTGCAACTTTATATTTATCAGGTTTGTTCTCCTCCTTTCGTGTCTCGAGACGTTGTCGACTCGTCAGTGTCTGACTCTGATCTGTGCTGTCTGCTGGGCCGTGCCGTGTGTGATACAGCAGGGCCGGAAAGAGTAATGATTAGTTCATCTTTCGAGTTCGGGTTCGGCCGGGTCCGAGTCTCTCGTTCTTCCTGTCAGTCCCATAGAGACTATGCTGTCAGTACCGGAAAGAGAAATGATTAGTTCATTTTCTTCGAGTCTTCGGGTTTGAGTCTTTCGTTCTTTTGTCACGTGACGGCTAGTATTTCGCATCAAATACAACATTAGATTCGTATTATTGACTGCGTCTGAATTGTATATTGTTTTATATTTAGGAATTAAAATACAAAATATGTGAAATAAACATTATCTGAAAAATAAAAGTTCCATCTTATTATTGTCCCAGTTCTTCTCTTTTCTAAATGTTTCTTGTGCATCTGTGGTGTGTTTTATTATATATTATACATTAATTAACTACTATTATATTATACATTAACTATGTGCTTGTTTGTAAAAAGGTTGTGAATTTGTGACAAGTCACGAGACAAAAGAACGAAGGACTCAAACCCGAAGACTCAGAAAATGAACTAATCATTACTCTTTCCGGTACAGACAGCATAGTCTCTATGGGACTGACAGGAAAAACGAAAGACTCGGACCCGGCCGAACCCGAACTCGAGACTCGAAATATGAACTAATCATTTCTCTTTCCGGTACTGACAGCATAGCCTCTATGGGACTGACAGGAAGAACGAAAGACTCGGACCCGGCCGAACTAGAGACTCGAAATATGAACTAATCATTTCTCTTTCCGGTACTGACAGCATGGGACTGACAGGAAGAACGAAAGACTCGGACCCGTCCCGAACCCGAAGACTCGAGAGAGATGAACTAATCATTTCCAGTACAGATTCAGATTCAGAAATCATATGTTGCGCAATGCGCATGCGCGGTCAACACAAAATGAACGAATCACTCTCTGAGACAACTCGGTAGTCCCGAGTCATATTAAAGATTCGTTCAAAATGAACGAATCGTTCATGAACGACACATCACTAGCAGACAGGGCGCCCGCCCTCGCTCTCGCTCTGACAGCCGCCGCAGACCGCCGCCCCCACGAGGCCCGCGTTCTAAGATCACGCTGAAGCCTGATCATCAGAAGTCTGCCTAGCAAGATCAAGAAAACGACGGTGCTCTCCCGCTGCGGCCGGACCGCCGTCAAAGCTTCGCCCTCTGCCAGTCCCCGTTATTTCGCCGACTGCAGTAGTGTTGACCGCCACAAACAAGCCGGTGTCCCAGCCCGCTTGCGAGCGTCAAAAAGCCGTTTTTATGGCTACCCAGAGAAATCTCAAAAAGAGAAATTTTGCCAGTTGTGTACAAAAAGTGCCCACAATCATGTGCTCACCGATACACACAAGCATAACATATCCCGTGTCTCTATCAGAGCCCCATCACATGAAACGGGCAGAGCCCGCTCTAGTTTCAGAGAACATAAACACGCCCACGAGCCCGTGCGCGTGTCCCCTCTCTGCTCGCTCTGTTACACGGCCCATAGACTCCTCTCTGAGTGCAAGTCCCGTTGCCACACACATTCAAAGCGTGCCCACACACTGTGTCCAGCCCGCTATGTGCAGCAATCAGGGCAATATAGCCATTCGGCCACTAGCCGCATGCTCCAAAGCGTGGGAAGCCATTCCAGGCATCTCCCCGTGGGTGTTAAGCATTATAAAGAACGGCTATCTGCTGCAGTTTCGCCGCCGCCCGCCTCGTGCACGCGCGCAGCTCGAATCTACTGTCAGCCCGCTGGCCGCCGGCACGCTCCGCTCAGAAATTGCGACGCTGTTGCAAAAGGGCGCTATAGAGAGAGTCCCGCCATCTATGACCGAGTCGGGGTTTTACGGCCGTTATTTTCTGGTTCCCAAGAACGACGGCGGCCTCAGACCGATTTTAGATCTCAGGTCTTTGAACAAAGCGCTCATGAAGAGACCGTTCACGATGCTCACTACCAGGAAACTCCTCGCGCAGGTGCGCCAGGGGGACTGGTTCATCTCTCTAGACCTGAAAGACGCCTATTTTCAGATCCAGATAAATCCCCGTCACAGGCCATTCTTACGTTTCGCCTTCGAGGGTCTTGTTTATCAATATGCCGTTCTCCCGTTCGGCTTATCTCTGGCGCCCCGTACATTCACGAAGTGCATGGACGCGGCGCTCGCCCCCCTGCGAAGCCAGGGGCTGCGCATTCTGAATTATCTGGACGACTGGCTGATTTTGGCCCAATCACAAACGGAGCTTCTGTCGCACCGCGCAGTTCTCCTCAACCATCTGGAAGCGCTGGGTCTCTCTGTCAATTGGTCAAAGAGCTCCCTTCTCCCCAGTCAATCGATTTCCTTCCTAGGAATAGATTTGAACTCGGTCACGATGACGGCTCGCCTGTCTACACAGCGCGCGCGCAGTGTTCAGCGCCTAGCCTCCTCGTTTCAGATGGACGCCCGCACTCCTCTGAAAGCTTTTCAGAGGATGCTGGGTTACATGGCCTCAGCCTCCGCTGTACTTCAGCTGGGCCTTCTGCACATGCGCCCGCTTCAGCTCTGGTTAAACAGCCGTGTACCCCACCGCGCGTGGAACACGGGCCGCCAGCTGATCAAGGTTACGCAGACATGTCTCACGGCACTGCAGCCATGGACAGTAGCAGAATGGTTTCGCCAGGGCGTCACGATGGGGACTTTTTCCTGCCGAAAAGTCATCTCGACAGATGCATCCAACACGGGTTGGGGTGCAGTCTGCGAGGGCTCACCGGCCTTCGGCCACTGGTCGACTCAGGAAAGCCCTTTACACATAAACTGTCTGGAAATGCTTGCGGTCGAGAACGCGTTCTCGCGCTTTCTCTCGCTCATTCGGGGACACCACGTCCTGATCCGTTCGGACAACAGGGCGGTGGTCTCCTATCTCAACCGTCAGGGCGGTGTCAGATCCAGAAATCTCTGTCTACTGACACACCGCATTCTAGTTTGGTCTCAGAGCCGCCTGCTCTCGCTCAGAGCGACGCATGTGCCGGGCCATCTCAACGACGGTCCAGACATACTGTCCAGGGACCTCATCTCCACGGGAGAATGGTCCCTGAACGCACAAACGGTCCAACTACTGTGGCAGCTATTCGGCAGAGCAGAAGTAGACCTCTTCGCGTCAGAAGAGAACGCTCACTGCCCAATATATTTTTCGAGGAGCGAGGACGCGCTAGCCCAGGAATGGCCTCGCCGCCCGCTCTATGCATTCCCTCCGATCGCTCTGTTACCACAGGTAATTCAGAGGATCAGGGACGCACGCCACTCGGTGCTCCTCATAGCCCCGCGTTGGGAGAGTCAGAATTGGGTTCCGGAGCTCACGCAGCTGTCACAGACAGCCCCGTAGCCCATCCCAGTCAGAGCAGATCTCCTCTCTCAAGCTCGCGGCACGATCTGGCACCCCCATCCACAGCGCTGGGCGCTACATGCATGGGTGATCAACGACTATTCGTCGATTTGCCAGAGGGAGTAAGAAACACTATCATACAGGCTAGAGCACCTTCCACGAGAAGGCTCTATGCGTCTAAATGGTCTGTGTTCTCAAAATGGTGCACCGTAAAACAGCTGGACCCACGGTAAAATACCTCTCGCTCAAAACCGTTTTTCTGACGGCTCTGTCCTCAGTAAAACGCGTAGGGGACCTTCACGTGCTCTCATCCAGCGCCGCGTGTCTTGAGTTTGGGCCGAATGACTCGGTTGTCATTCTCAAACCTAGGCATGGCTATGTCCCAAAAGCGATTGGTACCCCGTTCAGGGCGCAGATTATCTCCCTATCGGCTCTGCCTGCATCCGATAGCGAGCGCGACGCCAATCTCCTCTGCCCGGTGCGGGCTCTGAGGTTGTACACGACGCGCGCTGCCGCGTTCAGACGCGCTGAGCAGCTTTTCGTGTCGTTTGGGGGGCGCACCAAAGGTCTGGCCGCCTCCAAACAGACACTGTCTAGATGGATAGTGGACGCGATTGCCTCTGCTTACGCATCTAAATGCCTGCCATGCCCTCTGGGCATCAGGGCGCACTCCACTAGAGGCATGGCCTCATCGTGGGCATGGTCCTGTGGAATTTCCATTCATGACATCTGTGTGGCCGCGGGATGGGCCTCCCCGTCCACTTTTGTCAGATTTTACAACTTGGAAGTCCCCGCCTTGCAGGCAAAATTACTAGCTGTCTAACGACCAGCTCTCTAAGAAGCTGCATTTCTGAGAGTCCCTCACAACCGGTTCGCCCCTTGTGCTCTCCTTAAATGCTTTTACACTTCATGTGCCCGCTCTGCTGGCCCTATACATGCTTATGTGTACTTTTCATGTGCCCGCTCTGCCGGCCTCATAGTACATTCACTCCACGTTAAATATCCCCCGGTAGATCCCTGGGATTTCATGTGTGGTTTCATAGCGCGCACGGCGTTGACCAGGTGTTCCCGTAGCGTAAGCTAGCTTACGCAATACGAGAGAACCTCTCGTAAGAGAACGAATCGGTTACCTAACGTAACCTCGGTTCTCTCTAGAAGAGGGAACGAGTATTGCGTTCCCTGCCGTGCTTGCGCTACTAGCGTTTCGCTTCACGCTGAAATAAATCAACATATAAGCCTGGGAGAGACTGTTATATACCCCTTGGCCACGCCCACTCTGGCGGGCCATGACGCAATGAGCGCGCGGGCGCCTCTCATTGGAAGCGGGTTCAGTTCTGCTCTCCCATAGGCTTAAGCAGTTCTCTCTGAGCGAACCAATGAGCTGCTAGCTAGCCCGCTCTAGGTCTGCCGCAGAGGAACTGCGTTGTATATGGATACAAATTATGAAATAATTTTTGGCTTCAATATCTCAGCAAAGATGAATCTTTCCCGTAGCGTAAGCTAGCTTACGCAATACTCGTTCCCTCTTCTAGAGAGAACCGAGGTTACGTTAGGTAACCGATTCGTTTTAACCACGACACGGACCGTCGCCTATCAATGACATCATATCCGCAATACCCTTGATTTCCTGTTTTATTTTGTAGAAACCATGGAAACACCAAAGATGCTTTACTATATTATGTGTTTTATTCGGTGAGCAACTCTTTGTATTCATCGACAGAAAACGAATCATTGTTATATATAAGCTCAACACAGTCTTTTTGTTTAAACCTTATTTTCTTGATTTACCGCGAGTACATGTTTTACCATGTCTAATATCGATCTCGCTCACTGCAGTGTGCAACAAGTGTCTCATATAGTAGCCGCCGCCGAGCAAACACACATGAAGCATTATAGCAGCTTTCATCACACTCAAATGTGTGTAATATAATAAACAGCGCTGCGTTTCCCACATACGCATGACGGAAGAAGAGGAAGCGTAAGAGCTCCACTGCTCGTGTGTCGCGCTCGTCTCTCATTAGCAATCGCGCGTTCCGCTACAACGGCTTCCATAACGTTAATAAATATTTAATACATTACCGCTCATCCATGAATATGATCTCTGCTGTATTCTCCACCGCTGTAGAGGTGAAGACAACAACTCCCATGATCCCGCCAAATCAAGGCGTCATCAAGCTACGCATTTGATGTGAATAAGCGACCTCTAGTGGCGAAAACTTACATATTGTGCCTTTAACTTAGTGATTGCTATCAGGATGTGGAGACTTGCAACCAGCATTACAAAAAAAATGTATGGAACAAATCACTACCCTGCCTTTAACTATAGCCTAATCACTTTAAACAAAACTTTCAGAAAAATATGACAGATTTGTCATGTGATGCACAACTACTGTTGGACATTCTTAGTTTGCTATTATTAGGCCTATTGGTAGCAAATCACATGAACTAGTGAAAGTTTTCTTTTTAAAAGTCCCGAGGGCCAAAAGTGCCCATATAGTTGATAAAACAGCCTTTAAACACATAATATACTTTCCACTCAGTCACAGTTTGATTGAAGTGTCACGTTGTGAGTTGATCTTTTAACAAGAGTAATTTTGTCAGGTGATCATTTCAAACCTTAAAACACCCCATGCATCAGTGCAGTCAGATCATTCACACACAGGCCAAATCGGTCATCCATTTGTTTAACCCAAGCAACATTTCAACTTTAGTTTAGTTTAAAGTTGTATAATTATAAACTCTTAAATGGTTTAGAGTGCGGTTTAAAAGGTTGAAGATTAATTACACCGTTTAAAAGGCTGAGCTGACATTAAAAGGCTGAGGCCGAACAGCAGGTGGCGCTATCAGGCAGACAGATGGACTTGCAGGTCACGAGAGTTTGTAAGTGTGTTCAAATCATGTGCTTTTATTGCGTTTTTTGATTGTACGTGACTACGTGTCCGCCCAGAGAAAGTACATGCAGGTGCAACAATCTGTCCATCAAGATCATATCTTTCTCAGAGCCTACAATTTTTGGTTCCTGCAACATTCCTGAGGGAACCCTCAGGGATCAGTTGTTACAAAAGGCGATGATTAACTCTATTTATATAAATAAAATAAATGGCAACATATATGTAACCCTTAACCCCCCCAAATTTTAAGATACATTTCAAATAAATATTTAGAATAGCCTACTTATGTTAAAGTGTTACCCAATTTTTTTAAATATAGAGAAGTCTATAGAGTTATAGTTAAAATAAAGGTTCCGCTAAGTTCACATTCAGAAGGTTTACAGCAGATGAAAGGTAAAAGGGGGCGTAGACCGCAGCGGCTCAGCAAGCACTTCCTATTGGTCACTGTGAGTGTGGGCGGGGCCAGCGAATGACTGGGGCTTTCCGTGAATTTTCATAACTCCTCAGTCAGACAGCAGCATTTCCTTCACAAGTGCATCGACAATCGGACGTATTTATTTTCAAGCCATATTTTATTTCGCTGTGAAGGATTACAAACAAATAAATCACTTCAGGAGTTACGGCGGATGAGGAGAGTTCCTTTCAGACATGATGGAGATTGAATTGCCTAAAATGCACCAAAGCCAACAGGTAAATAATATTTAACTACTATAACTAATAGCGTTAGGCTACTAATGTTACAACAATGTTATAGTGGTCTGTTTTAATAGTATTAAAATAATACTAAAATTATTAACTGTAATCTCACTATGATGTTACATCATGCTGCCCTTTGAACCTCTTATGTGATGTATTTATTGCTCTTGTCATATTTGTGTTACCAGCGCGAACTTACAATCAATTCGATGTGACTTTTTAACAGCCTTGCGTGTTTTAAAGTTTCAATATGAGAATAATCGAGGCTATTTTGTTCATTTCTATAACTCATTACATGGTGGAATAGTTGAAACGTCATTTTTATATATATAGTCCGTGTTAGAGAAGGCGTTTCCTACATCCCGTTTCTAATCTTTTCACCCAGAATTCTGCATAGTCATTGAACTCGAACCGAAAGGAAGGAATAAATATTAAAAATGTTGGTGAAAACATTTCACAGTGCTGAATGTCTATTGATGTGAGGTGAATCTGGCACTCGATTAAACTTCTGTCATGAGATGTGCGTCGTCGCGCTGTGATGTTTGTGCGTGTGATCCAGACGCGTCTGCGCTCGCGCGTTCTGCGCATGCGCGCTCACCGGCGCTTTGCACAATAGCTGGCGGACCCAATCTGGAATGTGTGTGTTTATTTTATCCCTGTGTCCTGACGTAAAAGAAGTGATCCTCAGCTTTAAGACATTAATCTCTCTCACAGCTAGGCCTACTGTCATTCTTTATAACTGAAAAAAATTTGACAAACATTACATAATGCTGACCAGTAGGCCTGGTGTTTTTAGTGAATGCATGAAAATATATTAATCAAGGTTTCATGAGATCTTTTTATACTGACATCGACCATAACAACACGGATGGAGAAGAGAAAGTTAAATAGGGAAATACTGATATTATAGATGCAAAACACCATCATTATAACACACATGACACTAAAATAAAGCAATAAACATTCATTTAACATAAAATGGAACATAAACCCTAATGTACATTACTGATAGCAAGACAATTAAAGAGAAAAATATGTATAAAAAAACAAAACATCAAATGTGATCTGTTACACAGAGAAATAGATGCTTTTACTGAGAATTATTTTTTATTTTTTAACTTTTGGTGTTTACTGTAGCATTTTACAGTCTTTTACAGGTCAAATTACAGTATTTTTTGCAGTGTACAAAACAGGGCCTAACATTCTTACAAATCATAAACAAACACTTGACCTTCAGAAAATTGATTTCTAATCACAGAAGGTCAATCTTTATTTGAGCCATTTTATTTTCGTGTTTTTTTTCTTCTCTTGCAGTTATTTCCAAACCGGTAAATATGAACAAACACTGAATAAAACATTCAGACTACATAGACAACGTTTATGAAACAGACACACACACACACACACACACGTATTTTTGGGTGAACTATCCTTTTAAGTTGTCATTCAATAGGAACTTGTTGTTTATAAGCTTATATCCTATGTAAATATACAGAACATTTTTTATTTATTTATGGTAGGTACTGTATTCAGTTGATCATGTTAAAATAATGACAGACGTGTTAATTGTTAGATTGATTCAGTTCTGGAACAGGCCTAAATCCCTGTTTTAATACAGATATCTGACGCGTTTAAAACTCACACCCTTTTTCGTGCCAAGATATTTTTATGTTAGATGAGATTTTATCAAACATATAAAACGGTCAACGCTTTAAAGTCTCGTGACACCATATTAATTAATGTGCCGTGTGTTTCTAGGCTACCCAATGATCTGTTCGGCAGTATGTGATAAAGTTTTATTAATACAATTATTAACTGTGTGCTGATGCCCAAATTACACATTGAAATATTTTGAAGGGGATTATATTTAAGTAATTTTTATGAGACACAGATGCCTGTAAAATAATATTCTATGTATCGCCCCCCGGATGACGACCCCGCTTTAAGATGAAGTCATGTCGTCCAACTAAAGGACTGAGTGGTTGTGCATCAGGGAGACTTTAGTGAGAGTCCGCCTGTATTGAATCGCTGGTAAACCGGTTTGGCACTGAATCGTGCCTGAAGAAAGAAACCGAGAACAAGGTGCTCTTGTTCCCGCAGTGGTTTATTCCACATTCCCGCCGTCTGGAGAGGAACAGGAAGTGAGACGGGCCCGAAAAATTATCTCTTCTTCATCAGGAAACTTTGCAGTTTTAATAACAGCTCTGGTTTCCCGTTTCCATTAACCAGGATAATGATTACTCGAACACTTTGACACATTAATTATGTAGTGAAGGTGTGTCTTGGATATTATTTTCACTCCTAAATACAATCCCATCCGTGACATTAACGCGACTGCGATACTCACACACACGCGTAAACATACACACGCAACACTCGAATGGTGTTTAATATAAAACATAATTAGTGATGTGGTCAAGCTTCATCATGCACAGGCTTTCACACATCAGGTCAGAAACACTCACTGCGACCGGTAAACAGATCATATTTACTAAACACTGTTTCCAGGAAAAAAAACAGAGAGCCTTTTGCATTTTAAAGGAGCAGTTCATCGACAAATGTCAAAAACGACAAATTTTTCCCTTCATATCATCCAGACCCCATATTATTCATGTTTTTCTGTCTGTGAAACACTAAATCTTGGACTCAGTGTTAGTATCGTTGATATACTATACATTTTTTGTTAATTTTTTAATGAATGTTTATTTTCATATTTTCTGTTTTCTTTTTAATTCTAATTAGTATTAGTAATTTTGTAGTGCGTTTTTGTAATTCTTTTTTATTATTATTATTTTATGTATATAGGCCTATAGTTTTAGTTAACAAGAATAACCCGAATGTCAGCTTCATTTTTGCGGTTTGTCATGAAAAGGAATTAAAGGACTTTAAATATAGTGTGGTATGGACTGCTTTTAGGAGATATTTATTGTCATGTTTGCAGAAAGAAAATCACCATCAACATTTTGTATGGACAACAGAAGTGCTTGTTTAGTGTTTCACAGGAGAAAGAATGATAAAGAAGAGAAAATAATAATTTATTATAACAATAATTATGATGATGATTATGGTAATACTACTAATAGCCTGCCCCGATATTTTCACTTCTGGATGAACGGTTCCTGTTTTGTTCTTAGCCATCATCAGATTGATAACATATGCTCTTGTAATGCGCTTGTAAACAGCAGGAAATGGTCAGAAAGTAAAAGGCTCTTTAAAGATCCAAACATCCAAACTAAACAGTCGGAAACACATTCTTCATTGATTCTTCATGGAGGAGGGAGAGAGAGAGAGAGAGAGTGTGTGTGTGTGTGTGTCGAGTCCAGTCTTCTCGTGAGAGCGGCCCGTTTATTATTAGTGGTTCTGGGATGTTTCATCATCTCTGTGTCTCCACCCCGTCTGTTATCTGGAGTCATCCAGAGAGGGAGCGTGTGTGTGTGTGTGTGTGTGTGTGTGTGTGTGAGACGGGCATGTTGCTGCATGCCTCTGTCTGACACCACTGTCTGATCCACTCAATTATTATGGAATCATTCGCATGATTTTATATCATTTAACTAGATCAGGAATTCATTTGTGCACTCTAAAAAATGCCGCGTTGTTTCAACCCAACTTTGGGTCAAATATGGACGAACCCAAACCAAACGTTGGGTTAAAAATGTAATTTAAAAATCTAATCCAACGGCTGGGCTTGTCCATATTTGACCCAAAGTTGGGTTGAATCAACCCAGCAGTTTTTCCGAGTGTGTGCTGCATAAAGACTTAAAATGATTCGATGTGTTGCTGTGTTTAGTTGCAACATCGTATGATGTCGATGCTGATGTCTGATTCAGAATCGCAAAAGAGAAGTGGTTCCTCAAAAGTGCTCAGTTCCTCTGCTGTCAGTGCACACTTCTCCTCTGCTCAGTCCCCGGGGCCTTGTGATCGCAAACTATATAGGAAGCTGATGTTCTCCAGGTCTCTCTCGGGTCACATGCTCGAGCTCACGAACGGACACACACATGCAGAACTGCAGGCGTTTATGCAAAGCTTCGCCGCTGTAAATAAATGCAGGAGGAGGTTAAAGAGTAACTCGTAGGACACTGTTGATGTAATAAAGATTTGAGTTCCTGCAACTATCAATCAAGAAAGTCTGAGGCCAAGGTTTCATAAATATTTTTGTCACTCAGCCTGGGAAGCATTTTAATGACCAGCAATTATACGTCTCATATGATGATGTATAGTATTTGAGCAGGAGTAATGTACCATTTAGCTGTCGAGCTCGAGTGCAGAGGGGCTGATAGACAATTTAAAGGGACAGTTTACCCAGAAATTAAAAATCATACACATCACATCGTTCTGAATCTGAACTGAAAGACTTCCGCTCATCTTTGAAAAACACTGATTAAGATATTTCAAATGAAACCTGAGATATTTATGTCGCTCCATTGAAAGTCCATTCCACCAAAACTTGAATGCTTCATGAAGAGATTGTAAAAGAAATCCATATGAATCGAGTGGTTTAAAGGGTTAGTTCACCCAAAAATGAAAATGATGTCATTAATGACTCACCCTCATGTCGTCCCAAGCCCGTAAGACCTCCGTTCATCTTCGGGACACAGTTTAAGATATTTCAGATTTAGTCCGAGAGCTTTCTGTCCCTCCATTGTAAATGTGTGTATGGTATACTGTCCTTGTCCAGAAAGGCAATAAAGACATCATCAAAGTAGTCCATGTGACATCAGTGGGTTAGTTAGAGTGTTTTGAAGCATCGAAAATACATTTTGGTCCAAAAATAACAAAAACTACGACTTTATTCAGCATTGTATTGCCTTCCGGTTCTGTTGTGGATCCGCGTTCAGTGACGCCGCTGACGTAAGACGCTGCTGACGTGTGTGTGGTGCGCCCGAGCTTCGGTTACAGTCTGAGGGAGACGCACGCTGGAAACAAAACAATCTTCGCAAACATGTCTAAGGATTTCCACACAGAGGAAGACTTGCATTTTATTGACCAGCCATATTTATTTGAACCCGAATACACGGACGCACCAGACACACGTCAGCAGCGTCTTACGTCAGCGGCGTCACTGCGGACTCGTGAACGCGGATCCACAACAGAACCGGAAGACAATACAATGCTGAATAAAGTCGTAGTTTTTGATAATTTTGGACCAAAATGTATTTTCGATGCTTCAAAACACTCTAACTAACCCACTGATGTCACATGGACTACTTTGATGATGTCTTTATTGCCTTTCTGGACAAGGACAGTATACCGTACACACATTTACAATGGAGGGACAGAAAGCTCTCGGACTAAATCTAAAATATCTTAAACTGTGTCCCGAAGATGAACGACATGAGGGCGAGTCATTAATGACATAATTTTCATTTTTGGGTGAACTAACCCTTTAATCCAAATGATGATAAACGAAGCTCAAACATGCGCGAGAACTAATGAGCTTTGTTGTTATGTGTCAAACGCGCAGTTTCAGCTTCCGTTTACCATATTTGATGTGCTCTATGCATGTGCGCTCATCAATATTAAATGCAAATTAAAGCTTAAATCAAACCGTTCATATATAAATAAAGTGACCGTGCCTCTCAGAAGACAGAAACAGCTTCATATTACTTCTACTCGAAAGTTTTAGTTCAGTGGAATTTCAATGGATGGAAAAAGAGGATGAGAGAATATTACAAAATATTCCTATTTGTTTCGATTATGAAAAGTTTTACAGGTTCGAACTATGACAGAATTGTCCCTTTTGGATGAACTAATAAAATTGCTGCAATTAAACAAACATACGTACAATATTTATCCAAAATGTATTTTACTCTTAACTTGAAAACAGGAAGTGTGCATTATATTTTGGCAAGCCTGTCAGAAGGTTTTGGAACGGTTACTTATGAATCTTCAAATATTGCGATATTAATCTGTCAATAAATCGATTTATCACCAGTGATGATGGTTGTGTGAGTCCAATGTCTGATTCTCAACCCGGGTTTAAAAACGTGCTTCGTTTATATGAGTTGTTTTTCAGGTGTTTACCGTAATTAAGGTTTGTCTATCTATTAAAGCAACACTATGGAACTTTTCAACCTTCATACTATATTTCCAAGACCCTTGTGATGGTACATCGACTTACAATAGGTTAAATGACACGTCTGCCATAGCCCGACGTGGTCTGTATCGCTTTTACTCGCACTATGTAACTTCGGGTTTCGGGTAGGAACCGGAGCATAAAAAGAACTACAAAACTCGACTGCTTTACGGCATACGTCACTTCCCCCACCACTTCCTCAAATTGTCTATGGCCATTGCAGACATCCCAAGTCTATAGTCTCCCTGATGCCCGCAAATTAGTTCAAATCATAGACAGTATAAGAAGTGGACAGAGCGATCTCATTGGAACTCAGTTGAGACAGTTGAAGCCCATTTTTAGCGACTTTTGAGCACTTCCGTTCCTGACGCGCAGACTCAAACCGACTCAAACTAAGCTTGATGACGTGAGCAACCTGTCTGACAGACGTTAATCTTCTAGTAGCTGTGCGTGAAAATGGCCAACGTTAATCTTGCAGAGACGGTGAGCTTGAGCAAAGAGTTCTTTGGCGCGAGTGAGCAGGAGTAAGTATTCCGTTGCTTTTATGGACTCATTATCTATGGGCTTCTCCCTTGACGGGACGTCCCCCCGATTGCCTGCGAGCTTCTCCTCCTGTCTGTACGGTAATTTATGTACAGCGCGACAGAGAGTCGAGTGGTTATGACGCAATCGTTAGCCTATTTTTACAAAAACTGTTTCTACGGGGCCATAATGTAACATAGAAGGTAATGGAGCCCTTTATACATTGTCGTGTTTCTTTAGAAATAAATAATGGACAAATGGAGTCTTTAAACGCCTCAGATGTAAAGTTATTCGCTGTCAAAGTGACGCCAAAATGAATGGGAGTCAATGGAAATGCTAACGCAAGTGAAGTTCTGCTACAACATGGCGGCACCCGGCCGGCTTCAACTTCCGGTCGATGGATTACCCCCTTGGTTCAAATCTGCCGGAATCTAGAGCGCGCATGCGAGACAGAACATACTGCGCGCATAACATACATAGCGCGAGCACGGCAGAGAGGTAGAGCGTGAGAGACCTTGCGAGTGTGCCTCACGAAAGCTAGTCAACCAACCCGCCACCCCCCCGTCAACAATCCAGTCACCAAGATATACCTCCCTGAAATGACTTCTTGCAGGTTGGGATGTCTGCCATTGTTGATTCCAAAGCCGGTGCTGGATAAACAGCGAGCGTGCGCGTGTGACAGTAGGCTGCGGTAGGATAAATTATTTACGACAGCGGTAATGGACAATTCCGCTTCCAACCTGTAGGGCGACCGCTGAGGAAAAGTTCCTTGGTGTTGCTTTAAGAAACTGAAATGCATTTACTAATTCTAGGTAATTGTTACAGTATAGCACATCCGTATTTCTGTAACAGCCTCTTTTTTTAATCCGTCTGGAAATGTCAGTATTGCATCAGAGATGGTGGACTCATCGCTGGACTAGTTCAACACTGTCAGTCAATCATATTAACAATACTACCTTTAAACAAGCTAAACGCTAAACTGACGACTCGTCACACATCATCAGTGCTGGACCGTGTAGTTAAATCAAGTGCTTGTGTAAAAAGTACTTGATTTGTACTTAAGTATTAAATATAAAAAGTATTTATCGAGGAACCATGTTTATTACCCAGCACTAGTCAAGAGGGAAGGTTAGTGGATGAACACATTTAATATGTTGTGTTTATATAAACTTCAATTTACTAAAATGTCGATTTAAGTTTCTCCAGTTCGAAGAAACAGGGAATCATTTTGACATGTAGTGGAGTAAAACGAGTGATATTATGCTTCGGAAGTTTTCCGAACTAAAAAACTCAAGCAATAGTTTTTTGTGATACTATTATAATTTTTATTAATATTTAGAATTTATTTTTAAAGATTTCCTTTGTCATATTTTACTTTGTCAGAGTTTTAGTTATTTTGTGTTTTTGGCATTTTCATCAGTTTTTAAATATAGTTCATATGTAATTTCTATTCACTTTTGTTTCAGGTTTTGGTACATAAAGTTAACATAAATAAAAATGAGAAATGTTACCTTGTAAGGGTTTAGTTTCAGTTAAAAGTTTATTTTATTCCATTTTTTGTTTTTTTTTGTTATGGTGATAGTTCTAGTTAACTATAACCCTGGTCCACATCTGCACATAATAGAAACATTAAAAGAAAGAAGAAAGCAGGCCTAATACATCTTACTCAATGTACACACATCTAAATAATGCTATCTTATTATTCTGTTGGTCTTCCAATGTCACGTCAACACGCCAGCGGCAAGGACGCAAATGATATTTTCTGTTCTCTGTCCTTGTATGTGACAAACACCCTGATCTCTGTAGTTAAAACAACATGGCGGGTGGCGTTTCATTCCCTCTGCTGATTGGCCGAAGCCGCTCACTCCTCCAGATCTTTGTAATGCACTTAACTCTAGAAAGAGTTTTACCACAAAATATAAAATTACAGTTTGTGGTGTGCAGTTAAAAACAAGTGTGGTAACCAGAAGAGCTACATAAATAGTTTAATATAATGTAAATGGTATTTGATGTACTGTAAATCATGACCACAAATGTCTGAGTTTAAAAAAAAAACAGTATGTTTTACATGCTCTGACTGCTCACCATTTTTGTTTCTTTTTAAACACATTTTGCATTCACTAGTGATTTTAAACACTCTTGCAGTGTGACAACTTCATTTTTCAAAGAATAAATATCCCATGTAGTCTGTCAAATAATCTGAGCATGCATAATAATTAGAAAAAAACTATTTTTAGATATATATCACGTCACACAGGACATGCCAACTTTCCTCATACAGACCACGTGTTTTTTTTAGCTGTTTTTAGTTGAAGGTCAGAAATATGAATGTTTTTTTCCAGTGGCCTTGCTTTTGATTTTTCATCTGACCTTTAAATCTGCCACTAACATTAATAGTAACACTAACTGAGTGTGTGTGTGTGTGTGTGTGTGTGATTTGGTATTTCCCAGAGATGGGATGAAAAAGGAGAAGCAGCATGTATTATTCATCCTGTCTTGTCGTTGCATTGACGATTGCATTGTGTGTGTGTGTGTGTATCTGAGGAGGGCCGGGCTCGACAGGCAGGGTGTGGTCAGGAGTGTGTGTGTGTGTGTGTGCTGCATCTCATCCCGTCTCTCTTCTTCTCTGTAGGACATGGATCTGATAGATATCCTGTGGAGGCAGGACGTGGACCTGGGAGCGGGCAGGGAAGTGTTCGACTTCAGCTTCAGACAGAAGGAGGTGGAGCTGCGCCGGCAGCGTGAGCAGGAGGAGGAGAAGCAACAGCAGCGTTTGCAGGATCAGGAGAAAGCTTTACTCGCACAACTCCAGCTGGACGAGGAGACCGGAGAGTTCGTGCCTCGAAGCCTTTCCGCGCAGACCGACACGACTCGTGGAGAAATCACACAGGTACGCATGGACAAATCCATCCCATGAGACCTTTCATAGAAACACACACACACACACATAGATGCTCCACAGGCCTCGCTCACACACACATATGTGCTTGCTCATGTTACTGGGTGCAGCTGCCTGGTTGCTTGGTAACTGCCACAATGGCATAATTACAGGAACTCGGGAGGTAAACGCAATTCTATGAAATGGAAACACAAACAATCCCAACACAACATGGATAGGACACTTAACACCTACTTTTCCCCGAGGAGGTCAGGCTCATTTGTGTTTCGCAGATGCACTACGTGATTTAAATCTTGTACGGAATGAGTTTTCCTTGCATAACCATGGCATAAAATGATGGAGCAAACTGCCTACTATTTTTGGGCTAAAGGTTCGTTCACACCAAGGACGATAGCTATAACATTTGAATAAATGAGAATAGTGAAGTCCACACCACAACTATAACGATAACGGCACGTTGGAATCACTTTTAGTACGATGTTTTTTCCAGCAGATGAACGATAAAAACATTGACAGCCAATCAGAATCCATTAAGACATTAAATAACTCAAGCGTTTAAAGTGGCAGACGACAGTTATAATAATAAACAGAATGTTATCGTTGGGGCGTGGCCGATAATATAGTTATTTTTCTTGGTGAGAACAGGCCTTAACCGTACCTATTGAGATTTATATAGACAAATATGAGACAATGGTTGACAAACAGTAAGAGTTTACGGATATAAAATGATTGTAATGCAGTAGCTCAGATCATTTGATGAGAAATGTTTGATACCACATTGAATTCTAGGATTTTGATAGCAGCCCAGATAGCAAGGTGACATTGATACAATGTTGAGTTTTTGATCCAAACCATCCTTTTGGTTGAGATTGACATTTCATTGTTTAAAAGTATGTTTGATCGGCACACACCGACAGCACACATTGGAGGTGACAGTGCTATTGAACTAACACTAGGTGTTCGTTCAATACCAGTTAGCTCAGTTAGTTCAAGAGCAGATGGCTCTGTATGCTTCTCAATCGCCCTCGCTGTACTTTAATGTCATACAACGATGGGTCTGAGCAGCGCCACTTCGAGTCAAACACACCTATTGATTTGTTGTGGTTGAGCACAAAATCATGAAAGTGTATCTCTGTGGAAAGCTAGTGGTGTTCCTCAATCAGCGGGGCGTTTTCAAGCTATGATGGGCATTTTCAACGGCGTACCCGATTTGTTGTAATCCACTTGGGGTTTGGTTTAAGGGTTGGGCCCTCCAGTAAAGCGTACGAAGAACACCCATTGTAGTTTGGAAATGCTCACTGGTTTAGGCCACGTTTACATGACAACGATGTACTAAAAACTGAAAAGTTTTGTCTTCGCGTTTTTCGCGAAGAGACGACAACGTTGTCAAAATGATCCCCGTTCACACGGATCCGCGAAAACTATTAAAAATGCTGTATTATTCAGGCCAGGCCAGTAGTTGGCGAGATCACTTTTTAAAGATACCCATGTTTTCCCAAATTCGCGTTTTGGTAGTTTACATGGAGACAATAACTGTATCATATAATGTGCACTTTGAAGCCCGTTTTCATAAGCTAGCGTTTTCAGGCCCCCAAAACGCCATTGTGGTGTAAGTGAACGACCAAAACGCACAAGTTTTCAGTTGAAAACAGTGTAGTGTAAACGGCCGCTATGAAACACCCATTTTTGGTCCTGCACGTGCCCTTCTCAGTAGTCTAATTGATGCTTCCTTATTAGAGAGAAAACACAGGTGCGTCCTGCACAGAAATATTGTTTGCTGAACCACCTGATATATTCACACGACTTCTCTGGCACAATTTCAAACATTTACTTTATTATTTCTCTATTCCTTTGTTTTGCATGCTTGGTTTTTGTTTGATTTCTATTGTTACTGGCTTTAGTAATGTTTATTAGGGAATTCCTGATTAAAATTCCAACAACATTTAGCAGATTTCTTGAAGTGCCAGTGTCACAAACATAGTGTCCCGTTTAGACCAGGAAACAGTATGTCAACAGTCCTGGTGAAAAATCCAGCATGAATCCGATGCTGGTCCAGGCTGGTTAGTGCTGGTTTAGCTGGTGGACCAGCACAGTCATGCTGTTCTCAAGCAAACCAGAGCTCGTGAAGCTGGTTCACCATTATTAATCAATGTCATCTGAAGTTCTGATGATCAAAGTAAACATTCAAACTGGTGAAACATTTCAAAGGATCAAAGGATTTGTCTACTGTTTAAAAGGATTTTGTACACAAATCAGTAAAAAAAAGCTTGTGTACATTACAAAACAAAAACATTTAGAGATATGAAAACAAAGAAAAATGCCAAATAACAGCATAATCATAAGCAGTTTGTTCAATGACAGGGGTTATGAGAGGAGCTCTTTCAATGGGACATTGAATAGCAACTTAATGAAAGTTCAAAATTAAAAGTTGCTGTTTTTAAAGACTTTTTGGGGGAACTTGTGTCAAAATCCAGCTGTCAGTCACTGATTCCAAAAGCTGTACATAAAAGTTGTCAGGAGTCAGGAGCATGAAATATTGTAGACAATAGTGAGAGCATGGACTTTCATCAATTGTTGAAAGAAAATTAAAGGCCAACTAAAGGGAACACCGATCACCATAATGGTGACTTCAAACAGACTTCAACAACCTTTATACATACAGTATACCATATGAAAGAAATAAAGCCGAACAGGTTTATAATAATTGAACATGCTGATGATGTTTTTGGAGTTGTTTAAGCATCCTCTGGTGAGATTTGATTTGCAGTTTATTTAATCTAAGGCTGTGAGTTGAAGTTGATGTGTTTTTGCTTGTCTCTTCTCTTTGTTTTGTTCTTGTTGTTCCTCTTATCTTCAGTGATTCACATTGTTAACCACAGGTGTCTAATGTTCAGTCATCACTTGTGGAGTGAATCTAGTTTATTTCAACTGCAACATTGCTTCAGTGTTACTTTTACTATAGATTAGGACCATATGAAAACGTAGCATTGATCATTTAACACTGAGGATTTTACTGTGTACAATAGAGAACCTGCAACATGTTTTTTTCTTTATTAAATTATTTCAATTAATAGGATAATTGTTTTGGTCTTTTCTTTAACTATGAACACACACAAAAACGTGATGTGTAACACATACATTAGTTTTGTTGTGGTCTTGCTGGGATCATACCAGCACCCAGAAGATAACATATGCTGGTCCACCAGCACACACGCTTCCCAAGCTGGTCCCAGAGTGCAAAACCAAAACAATCAACCCCATCCCATGCTGGGAACCAGCAAACCAGCATCTCATGTTGAGGACCAGCAAACCAGCAACCAGTATCCTATGTTGAGGTCCAGAAAACCAGCAACGAGCATCTCATGTTGAAGACCAGCAACCAGTATCCCATTTTGAGGTCTAGAAAACCAGCAAACCAGCATCCCATGGTGGGGACCAGACAACCAGCATCCCATGTTGGGAACCAACAAACCAGCATCCCATGTTGGGGATCAGTAAACCAGCATCCCATGTTGGGAACCAGCAAACCAGCATCCCATGTTGGGGACCAGAAAACCAGCATCCCATGTTGAGGACCAGCAAACCAGCATCCCATGTTGGGAACCAGCAAACCAGCATCCCATGTTGAGGACCAGCAAACCAGCATCCCATGTTGAGGACCAGCAAACCAGCATCCCATGTTGGGAACCAGCAAACCAGCATCCCATGTTGGGGATCAGTAAACCAGCATCCCATGTTGAGGACCAGCAAACCAGCATCCCATGTTGGGAACCAGCAAACCAGCATCCCATGTTGGGGACCAGAAAACCAGCATCCCATGTTGAGGACCAGCAAACCAGCATCCCATGTTGGGAACCAGCAAACCAGCATCCCATGTTGGGGATCAGTAAACCAGCATCCCATGGTGGGGACCAGACAACCAGCATCCCATGTTGGGAACCAACAAACCAGCATCCCATGTTGGGGATCAGTAAACCAGCATCCCATGTTGGGGATCAGTAAAGCAGCATCCCATGTTGAGGACCAGCAAACCAGCATCCCATGGTGGGGACCAGACAACCAGCAACCAGCATCCCATGTTGGGAACCAGCAAACCATCGACTAGCATCCCAGCATGCTCATCCCAGTATGCAAAACATACCTTATGCTGGTGACCAGCAATGCTGGGTTTTTCAGCCGGGAGAGTAGTATGTCTGAATGCATGGTATTCGAAAAACAGTAGGCCAAAAGTCCCCGGATGACCTACTACTTCCAGTGAGATTCTGAAGTGCACATTCGATGGACACTTTATTATCCCATGAGGCCATTGGAGAGGATTTATGAATGACAGTGAAGGTCACATGACAGTAACAAAATGGCGGATGGAGTACGTCCGAAATTCATTCATAACCCACACACATTCATACTACATGAAGAACGACCTTTTTTAGGGGTCGAATGTAGTACCTACCGCTTTCAGACGCAGCGCATGTCTTGCATCATTACTCTGCTTGCACAGCACCTTGCGTTCTTGCCTTTAGGAGTGAGGCAGATGAGGATGGACAGTTAAAGAAATGAGAAGCAGCGTCCTGATAATGCTGACATCGACAGCATAATCGCCTGACCTCTGGCCCTCTCCTGCTCCCTGAATACTGCTTCATCAGGTAATCATTCATATTCCTGAATCTCTGTATTAAATGTGAGGGATGTAAATGATCTCCATTCCGTTTTTAGCCTTTTCCCACTGAAATGCAATCACAAAAATCTACATCATGTGTTTATGAGAAAATTGACTGACATGGCTGTGATATTAAAAGTTTAAGGTCTACATAAGCAGCGTCATTGGAAAAACCTAAGCTCTTTTATTCTACAAGATAAGCTTGGAATACTTGAATTCTATGCAGTTTCATGGAACATGAGCTGAGATATACAGTAGTTGAATAATCTTCACGTCCCTTCCTTGTTTATGTGGTGTTTATTCCTCTTCCTGCAAAGTTGAGCAACACACCAGTCTGGACGTTAGGAGTGATCTAATGTGTAGCTATAGAGTAGCTGCTCCTGGTGTGTTTCATAGGGCTTGAGATAAACTCAACTGGAAAGATTGGACAGCCCTGCCATAGCACTTCCATTTGTAGAAACCGCACTTCTAAAGCATTAACAGATTTAAGATAGATTAAATAAACAGAATTAACATTTCTGAATGTGACTATGTATGACAACTGCATTGACTTCATGCTTTATTTTTCAGATTTCAGAGAACACAGAGGAAAAGAGGCAGTCGTCTGATGTAAGCCAGATTTTTTAAACCTGAACCGTTGGATCACTTGTAGTTATAATGACATCAGACTTCTGAAACGCATTATATTTTTTAAAGGAAAGGTTGTAATGCTTGTCATTTTTTGTCCCACTTTTACTTTTTTAAGAATGATCTTTTGTATCTTTTTGTCATTGATTGTGTTAAACTATTAAATAAAAGAAATGTGACTCAACTGCTGGACAGGTGTTATTTTTATTCAAGTTTATTATTATGTATTCATGGCCATGTACCACTGAAGTGTCGTTGAAATTTTGTTTCAGCATTAACTCTGGGTACATTGTTTTATGTTAACATTACATTTCGGTTTTATTTTCAATGTTTCAACAAAAGTGATTCCGAATCCAACAACATTACCAATGATACAGCAAGATAAACAGGAAAATAACATGTTGCAGGCATCCCATTCAAAAAGAAAATCATAAGTAAAGTAAAAACATTAATAAAACCTTTCATTAATGCATCCAGAGCACACATAATTAAATTTACCGAAAAAAAACAAACATCCAGAGCACACCCACATCTACACAATCCACTTTACCAGTAACCAGAGATAATAGATGTTTTGTTAATAATTGTAACTCAATGTTTGTTTAAAAAATGCATTTACTTGTATGTGTCCTGCTGTGTGTGTAAATGCAATGGTTTTATTTGACTGTGTACCTGCAGAATGGGGCTTTCGCAGGACACGAAGGTGATGCCCTGTCATTCGATGAGTGCATGCAGCTTCTGGCTGAGACTTTTCCGCTAGATGAGCCAGCTGAGGTAATTACGGGATATATATATCACCCATATAACACCTCACACCTCTTGGCAACACAACACCTATACATGTCACTGCACTTCAGTCTAATTGTATCTCTCTCTCCTCTATTGTCTTTGCAGCCAGCTCCACCTTGCCTGGATGCCTCCGTTCCACCATCCACAGATCTCATGATGCCCACAAACATCCCAGTCTTTACCCAGAATCCTTTGCTTCCAGGTTCTCTGGATCAAGCCTGGATGGAGTTGCTCTCACTCCCAGAGTTGCAGGTATGAACCCTAAACCAGACCTCACTGACACCCTGGAGTCTGTCCAGGGAACAAAATGAAAATTGTTTGTACATTGCAGTTTAAAGTATTCTGTTCCAGTTTCAAACAAAGATACCGGCCAATAGGCGAGGTATATTAATATGTCCAAGCAAATTTATACTTGCATTTGGCTAGTGTTAGTTTTGGACACTGGTCAGATAAGATGCCACCAGCTCTACAAACACTTTTTAATATCTAATATAAAAACCTTAATGTGCAATCTTAATGGGATACAATTCTGTCATTATTTACTCACCCTTGTCGTTCTAAACCCATAAGACTTTGGTTCATCTTCAAAATGCAAATAAAGATATTTTTTAATGAAACCTGAGATCTGTCCCTCCATTAAAAATCCATTCCACCAAAGATTTGACACTTCAAAAAGTTCACAAAGACATTGCAAAAGTAATTAATGATGAACCGATTTAATATAGGCTTTTATTCACGTATAAACCTTGATCAATGCAAATACACAGAGCACATCAAATATGCTCAACAGAATTTCAACCGTGCTCACACTTTTACAATGTCTTTATGGACTTTTTGAAGTGCACTTTGAAGGGACGAAAATCCCAGGTTTCATTAAAAATATCTTCGTTTGGTTTTCGGAGATGAATGAAAGTCTTTAAAGGAACGAAATGAGGGCGAGTAAAGGATGACAGATTTTTCATGTTTGGGTGAACTATCCCTTCAACATAATTCTCAGAGAGAGAGGCTGTGAGGTACTTCTTTGTGTAATCTGGTTTATACCACCTGTGGTTTAGAAAGGCAATTAAACTCTGTCGCTGAGCAACAACCAAATAACCCTCACTGAGCTCATGCTGTGGTGTGACAGGCAGCTTGGGATATATACTTCATAAAGGTTTAAAGTAGGACTGCCCTCGACTAAAGACTTTTCTAGTCGACTAGTAGTCGATCATTTAAGACATTAGTCGACTAATCAGGCGTTAATATTAATAAGCCATAAATCGTAATAATGTGCCTATATAAAATAGATAGCCTAATCAGCACTCAAATGCACACAAAGCTTGCCACAGCGCACAGGCAAACATAATGATTATGAATGTGTCATGAAAAAAACAGGAGACTGTCTAAACATTTGAATAATGTATTGGTAATGTTTTCTGTGTCAGTGTCGTTTGCAGAATGACAATGCTGACTCGTCATCTCTGCAGTAGTGGACGCACATATATGCACATTTCATACGGATAACATAATACGTTCATTTAGAAGTAGACATTTCAAGCTTTCTATAGATATATTTCTCATGTCTGTGAGGCAAGTATACGCTGAGTTTCGGTTCATTTATGTGATGCGCTCGAGTTCACTAATGACCGATAATTGACAGAAAGCGCCATTATTTTACAAAAGCACAACGTTGTGAGTTTAAAAAAATAAAAGTAGACCCTTTACAGTTTGCATTACTCTTATCTGTATGACCAAAAATGAATGTGTTAAATGCAAGTGATCGCGCCGGCGCCAGTATGTCATGCAGTAAGCGGCTCTCCACACAAACACCTGTGCGCCTCATAATAGCGCACATTTATCTAGGTTAGCATTAGAGCGTGCAGACTTGTAAAGTTGCTACTACTTACATGTTTCAAGTGATAAGCCATATTTGAGGTCGAAGAATGATCGGTGAATGTTTGGATTTCCTGCCGTTAACGATCTGTCCGTTACAGCTTGCGTGATTTTTCTTTTATTTAATTTTTTTGCGACTAACCGACTAATAAAACCTTAGTCAACCAAGCCTCTTCTAGTCGACTAACGGTTAGTCGAATATTAGGGGGCAGCCCTAGTTTAAAGTTAAGGTCCTTTCATATGACTCACGTCAACATTCCCCAATGCACTGAATTCAACGGAGTGACGCATCAAGCTACAACATTACCTAGCAGATAAGCGTAGAAACACTCAAGTTTTGCCAGACGCATTGTCAAATGTCAATTGTTACACGCAAGTGTAACAATCCTTTGTTCCCAGCTCATATTGTAAACCCCGTTTGACTTATACGAGTCTTCACAATGGATTACGGTGTTGATATGCTTCTCTTTTGTATTTTTAGCAGTGTCTCAACATGCAGATGCAGGAGACATTAAATATGGATGGATTTATAAAACCTTCCGGAGAAGCACAGAACCCAAGCTACAGCCAATATCTGCCCGGGATGGACCATCTCTCGTCCGCCCAGACCGAGGTGTGTCCTCCTGAATACATCAACACCTATGATGGATCCTTCAGCAATATGGTGTCGCCCAACCTCAGCCAGATGAGTCTGAACGTCCCGGATGTGGGAGCCGAGTTCGGGCCTGAAGAGTTTAATGAGCTGTTTTATCCTGAGATGGAGGCCAAAGTGAACAGCGGCCCTCTCACGTGCGACGGAGGACATATGGTCCACCAACTGGCCGAGATTTCCAACGATCCTCCTGTAAATCCAATGGATCTGCAAAGCTTTTCACCGGGAAACTTCAGCTCAGAAAAACCAGAACCAATGGTGGAATTCGCAGATTCTGAT
Organism: Tiaroga cobitis; assembly: GCA_030578255.1. NCBI lineage: Eukaryota > Metazoa > Chordata > Actinopteri > Cypriniformes > Leuciscidae > Tiaroga > Tiaroga cobitis. The sequence goes on from CM060599.1 coordinate 8,051,958, forward strand.
TCTGGCTTGTCGCTGGACTCCAGTCCTCACATGAGCTCCCCGGGGAAGTCCTTAAACGGAGATGAATCCTTCGGTTTTAGTGATTCCGAGTCTGAAGAGATGGACGGTAGTCCGGGAAGCATGGAGTCCGATTATACCGAGATATTCCCGCTGGTTTACCTTACTGACGAAGCTCAGGCATCTCTCTCAGAGAAATCCCCCGCAGGGCAACAGGAGATGAAAGCAAATAACCCAAAGACGGAGCCGGTGGAGGCCAGTGGCTTTTCCAAACCTCCCTTCACCAAAGACAAGCAGAAGAAACGCTCCGAGGCCCGGCTCTCCCGTGATGAGCAGAGAGCAAAAGCCTTGCAGATCCCGTTGACCGTGGACATGATCATCAATCTGCCTGTGGATGACTTCAACGAGATGATGTCCAAGCACCAGCTCAACGAGGCCCAACTCGCCCTCATCCGAGACATCCGGCGCCGGGGCAAGAACAAGGTCGCCGCGCAAAACTGCCGTAAGCGGAAGATGGATAACATCGTGGGTCTGGAGTACGAGCTGGACTCGCTGAAGGAGGAGAAGGAGCGATTGAAGAAGGAGAAGAGCGAGCGTAGCACCAGTCTGAGAGAGATGAAACAGCAGTTGAGTACCCTGTACCAAGAGGTCTTCGGTATGCTTCGAGACGAGCAGGGCAACGAATACTCCCCCAACGAATACTCCCTTCAGCACACCGCGGACGGCACCGTTTTCCTCGTTCCTCGCCTTAAAAAGACTGTCGTTAAGAACAACTAGCTCTGTTTTTGTTTTTCTTCTCTCTCCTTCCACACTTGCTTCTGTTTTTTGGTACTGCTTTTCTCTTGCTAAAACTGTGTCCTGACCAGGCATGACGTAATAAAGCAGAAAAGGCTCTTCCACGTCAGTGTGTTTGTGCTAACCAGCCACAGGACAGTTTGTCAATCAATTGGCTTTAATTTGTGCAGCATTGAGGTGGGTAGCTAGCCTGGTTAAAACCAGACCATTCTCAGTTGTAACTGAGTTATGGTCTGGCAAAGCGTCATAGACAAATCATTTCCAGAGGGGCGTCACCAACGGACGTCGCGGATAGACCTAAAACCAATGAAGGAGATGACGTATGCAGAGCGGCGGAGAAACATCTCCGAGTGTTGTTCTTTGCTCGGTTTTTAACAAAAAGGAAACGTTCAAATCGCTTAAAACAGACGCGATAGCTGATTCGAACGAGTGATGTTCGACGGCGGCATCCATCTTTGTAATGTAAGCTACAAAATCTGCTTCAAAATCCCAGCGCTGTCGTCATCGTGTAAAGCCCGCCCCAACGTTTCTGATTGGTGCCTCGATTTCGACGGATTGGAAATGGGCTTGAATGAGCTCTTTGCCAGACTAACTTTCAGAGCAAATCTAAATTTGCCGGAAGTTGTCTGGGTTTTCCCAGGCTAGTGGGTAGCTCCACCCACAATGGAATCTGATTGGTCCAAAAATTTGACTATGTTCTGATTTTTGGTGCAGTTTAGTCGCATCTAGTGTCGAGAACACCGTCGCCTCCAGAAACTTATCACACAACTGGTTAGGACACGGTGTAAGTTTTACGCAAAGGAAACAACTAAATAGGAGCGTATTTTGCTTATACATCAACTGGTGAAATGGCAGAACTATTATATACGTTTTGCGTATTCTACTTTACTAATGTTCTTAATCTCTGTTGGATTTTATACTTCTTTATATTTTCTCTGAGATTCTTTTACCTATATGGTTTGTAAATACATTTATACTTTATTTGCTATTGAGATAGGAACAAATGTATTGTACATAAATAGATCTTGTTTTAGTATGCTAAAAATGGTTATGATCATTTTAAGTCTGCACTTATGTCAGTTTTTATATCTTAATTTACTATTCTATTGCTATTTTATCTCTTGACTTTATGGCTTTATATTAAATAAATATTTAAACCAGTGAAGCCTAATGTGGTCTTGAATGGAAGTTGGTTTGATGACACAATTGGTTTGATGACGGTCAACAAATGGAAGGAAAGAGGAAGTGGATATTAACAATAAGGAATAAGGAAGCAGTCAAAATCGATTAAGTCATCACATATCAAAGTATCAAAAGAGGTGACCTACATATTTTAGAGAACAATGGCACAACATGTCGACTACAAAAGTAATACTGTTCAAAATGAAGACAGAAAACTGTTGACACTTTGGATCATGATGATGTAAAGGTGAAGAGTGAAAAATGGCTTTTGTTTGCAGATACCTGATATTTAATCAGATGCAGTGACATTAATCCAGTTTAAGTGTAGCTTTTTGAGGCCGCTGTATATTATCCGCCATTAAATCATGATCCCTCAGAAGAAGGTTTTGAGCTCAAATTGTTAGTTTTCTGGGAAACACACTTCATTTTGGCTCACCACCAACACTGTAAAACACTACATGCTCACAACATCTACCACGATTCTTGAGATTTAACAAAACCATAAGCCTTTGAGGGAGAAAAGGCCATTTTTGTCCATTTCCCTCCACCAAACAGCCCGTCTCCCAGTGTTATGCAACAGATCTGGACTGTTTGGCAGCGTCCCACGATAGACATGCCTTCATTAAAGCCATGCTGGACGAAGAGCACCAGTAAAGAGCAGTTGTTTGCACTGCTAGGCACTTTCTCACACACACACACACACACACACACACACACACACACACACACACACACACACACACACCACCTTTGAACACACCAAGCCCTCTCTTTCACACTACAGTGATTCTCCACTTTCAACAAGTCACGCCACACAAACAGGGTCAACCTGTTCAAAGACCCGTACTTGCGTCACAATGTAGGATCTTTTCACTATCTACAGCTTAATGCATGATAAAAAAAAGGGTAATAAATCATACATTGGATGCTTTTGTTCTTATGACAGCATAGCATGCGTTCTCTTATTAACAGACCCATCCTAGAGCCCATGGGTTATATGGTACAGTACATGATCGATTAGTAAAATCTGGTTGCTTATTAAATGTAACAAGTCTTCAGTTTAAAGCCATCAGTGTGCGAGCATGTGACTTATCTAGGGCAACTGTATCTTAAACATTTACCCATGGTCATGACCTTAATTCAGGGTCAGGGGAACAAAGTCCCCATGTCAGGCTTTGCAGACAGATAAGCATTGTGTGGGAAGAAAAGGCACTGCGCTCACACACAAACAACACAGAAAATTAAACATTCTCAGGGCGTTTCAAATGGTTTTATTAAACAGTCAACGTTTGGCAATGCAATCACATATATTCATTACGACATTATGAGTGATGTTTTAAGACTATAAAACTTCTTAGGAAAATATTGTGTGAATATATATATATATATATATATATAAATATGGATTTACCCTGAATTACAAAACATCCTCACACACAAAAAAATACAGTATACTGCCATGTTATAAACATCCAGTGCCAGTGCATATTAATATTAACTGGCAAAATACTACAAAAACGTTCACAGTTCATGGAAGTTCCTTTCAAGTGAATGAATGTTCAGCAAAATGTCCTCGCTTGCACATCAGTGAATGAATCTCATTAAAACAAGTCGGGTCACATTCCACCTCGAACTCAATATACTGTAAGCTGCCAGTCGGACATTTCTTAAGATGATTCATTCTTTAAATGATTTTTTAATGAGATTGACAGTACAGCGGTCACATTTACCCTTGTATGGTGAATTTCTGCAGTCATGAATCGCTACACTATTGACATTTGAGGAACTTTTAGTGACATTTTGTGGCTAAAAAGGGTCCAGTGTCTGTTATTAACAGTGTATGAAGTCACTTTCGAACCGGGCAGATTTCTCTTGGGCATCAGAGCGAATCCACGTGACAAACTTCAAGCCGTTGTGAAATCTGCGTGGGTACATGTTTCTCCATCAAATACTCCCATTGCTGTGGATTCCTACTGACATGACTGGATTTCGCCCACGAAAACTCACTGAACAGTGGTAAATGAGGCCGCACCTTAATATTTAGTACTATTATACTAAAAAAAAATCAGCTTAAGATAATGGCAACACAACAAGAAATGTAAATACATATTTAGCATATTTATAATTATTTTATTTCACACTACAGTATTCAGAATTTGACTTTTTTTGCATTATTGCATTGACTTGGCTTCATTTTCACTTCATAATTTGATATATATATATATATATATATATATATATATATATATATATATATATATATATATATATATATATATGATATCAACAAAAAAAGGTGAAATAAGACCCCAGGTTTGTGAGATTCATCCACACACCATGGTCTATACTTGAGCCGAATGTAGTTTCTGAATCTCTCGGTGCGACTACGGGAGGATCTCTTTATTAAATCACCATATATCTTGTGCGTATTAATCTTACCCATCCAGAACCGTCGCTGAAAAGACTTTCAGCCACTTACTGTAGACCGGGCGCTGCTTTTCCCATCTGTAAATTAAGCAGAAGAGTTACTCTTACCTTCCTCGTCTTCTGTCTGCCTCAAACCCTCATCCTCACGCTAGCATTGGCTCTCCGCTAGCATTGGCTGTCCGCTAGCCCCCCTCCTGTCCAAAACAGACGCTAGACACACTGGTCCAGTGGCGGCTGTCCTGTTGTCAGTTCGTCTGTCTCGGCCTGAAGGCCTTTCTACTCTCATACACAACAACACGCGCTCAGGACAGCTGCACTCGCTTTCAGACTCAATGACGCACTAAACTTCATTATTACTAGAGCACAACTTTATTTCAACTGGATTCTTTTTTCAATTGTCAAAAAAGTTAAACAATCTAGACTTGGATCTTTACAGGTTTGACATGTTACATGCCCTCAGATCTGATAAAGTCTACTCTGTTTTTCATTCAGAGATAAACAACACATGTACTGTATGCTCACAATATATAAAAACACACGTTACACTGTCTTCAAATCAAAAAATTAAAAGCCCTAATATCAAGGCCACAACATATTGCATACTCACAACATATCATTTTGAACTACTCTGACTACAGTGTTTGATAACATAATATTTTTTTCACTCTCAAAAACGCTAAAAAAAAAACACATTCACAAAGGATTGAGGGTGTGAGAAAAGCACAAAGAAAATCCGAGCGGGTGAAATGCAGCAGTAAGGAATGTACAGTACATACACTAACTAACACACGCTACTCTCGCGCGGCCAACGTTAAACACACACCGCTGCGGTAAGAGCTATAACTGGCAGATCTTGGCCCTCAGTAATCTTTCCTCTCATCTCTCCTCATCACCATCTAACTCTGGATCTGAAGCCTGTTGAACACACACACGGTAAAACATCACAAGTCGTCATCATCCTGTGTTACACTTCTGTGGAGTCTGTGGCTGCGTCCCAGTACGCCTACTCTCACACTGTATAGTAGGCGAAACAAGTCTGTAGGGCCCTGTGGATTCAGCCGACGGGATAAAAACACAATTTACTGTATAGAGCGGAAGGTCACGGAATTTGTCACATTTTTGAGGAATATGTGACAAGCTTCTTAAATTTCAACAAACAAATGAAATTTCATAGGACCCTAAAATTAATTTTTTTGTAAAACTTTCTTAAATTGTTGTTATACCATGGTCTGGGTGAATACTCGATTCTGATTGGCTGCAGGGTGTCCGTTAAAAAGTGATAGAGGACACCTAGTAAAGTAGTTCTGGTGAAACTGACTGTTTACCGTTCGAAATTAATAAATAAATGCGCTGGCTACAACAGCTGTGAGTAACCATAGCAACAGCCAGGCAAAGTATCCGTTAACTATTTGCTCTATCAAAACAAACATCTAACGTTAGTTAGATATTACATAGCCTACTAATACAACAATGAGCAACTTCGTTATTTATTTTAACATTCATGGAGAATATGACAACTTTGACGACTGGGATGCGGCTGAAGAAAGAAAAAATGTACATAAAACGGAGATTGATCTGATTAATTTATTGCCCTCTATAAGCGCAAATCGCTGGAACGCAGAACTAATTGTTTTTTTTTTTGTTTGATTGTTGTTTGATTAATTGTTTTATGTGTAATAAAAAAATAACTATGCCTACCTTTGTGTTTCATGAAAAAAAAAGAAGCATTTTTGAACCTGAAGGGTTCTACAAGCTGAGCGGACTATAAATATCTCCGGTTGCTAAATAAACCGTCAGGCAAGTTATTATTTGTAAAAACTAGATTTAGCCTAATTAAAATATAAACTAATGTTTTAAAAATGTTTTATTTGGCAAGTGACCATGGTATAAGCGGGTTAATGCCCTCCGAGGTGTCCATCGTCAGGTTTTAATGGACTTCGGCGGAGGCACTGGTCCTCCGCTGCGCGTCGGCCGGTTCACACCTCGCCGTCGTCCATTAAAACCTGACGATGGACACCTCGGAGGGCATTAACCCTTACTTAAATTGTATACATTTCATGATTTAAATTAATTAGACATGCCTTTTGATTACAACATTTTTATTTAACCATTAAAATGGAGTCCAATCCAGAAAAATTCAAACAGAAAAAAAACGCAATCCAGAAAAATATCAAATTGAATTTGTGAAAAAATAAAAATGGTTTCATAGGATCTTAAGTCTGCCAAGTATGTTTGAACACTATCTGAAAAACAGTAGGAGTACCTGAATGATCATACGAACACCTCAGAGCCTCATCTGGACACTCGAGAGGATTTGAGAATGGAGGTCACATGATAATGGCAGATGAAGTACGTCCGAATTTAATTCATACTATATAGAACATACTTTTTTGAAGAGCCGTGAAGCCGAGTTTCAAACCGCATGTAGCACCTACTATACAGTCTGTGGTTTGGGACGCAGCGTGTGTCGGCGCTGAACTTACCACAGATAAGCTGATGTGTTAATATCTCCTGGAGTTATACCCGCCGCCTCCTCCACCAGAGCCATATCCACCTGAACACAACAGTGCAGAGGCTCAGGCTAAAACACTGGGGGTATACACAGTTCCTACATGACGTCACAACATACGGGCATTTGCCGACCCGGTGACATTTCTGTGGGCATGTCGTGGGCAGAATATTAGAAGAAGAAGAAGCTGAAACGAGTTAATTTCGTGATAAAAGTGAAAAAGGTCATCTCCGGCTGGGTCAATGGATGTTCTAATCGTGCCGGAGGTTCAGTTAAATTTGGATTTTACAGTATACCCGTCTTTAGACGTCATGAATGTGAGAAGACTAAGCTTTTGTCAGAACAATGGCTGGCGAGGATAAACAAGTTAACACTTTGTCTCTTTATGATCTCTGTCACTTTCTCTTCAGGATTTTCGTAACATTATAAACAGAAAGAAATATTCGAAATTTGCTTGTAAAACTTTGTAAACAGAGCAGCTTATGCCCTCAAAGATGGCGTCTCCGGGGAGGTCACGTGACATTAATTGGCCTGTGGCAACTATGTATATATATATATATATATATAACGAATAGTTCCGGTCCTTAATTCTGATTGGTTGAGCCGCGTTCAAAGCCGGTGTGAATTACTCCACAAACACATTACATTGGTGTTACTGAGCAACTGCCGTTTGTGATGCTTTGTTGCTGCACGTGTTGCTTGGCAACCTCTTTGGAACTACATTGCTTGGCGGAGGAATAAATGTGTTATAATTAGAGGTGGGCATAGATTAATTTTTTTAATCTAGATTAATCTAGATTAATATTGAAATTAATCTAGATTAATCTAGATTAAAATGGCTCATTTGAATTCTCCCGAAGGCATTCAGAATATGTGTGCTACCCAAATAATGACTAAAAGTAAGTCTTTGAGAATAGTTTGCCTCGCGTAGGGATGTGCATTTCTGCCAAAAATGCCATTCGACAATCGAGGAGCAAAAGTCGAATATCGTAAAAAAAAAAACAAAAAAAAAAAAAAAAAAACGCAATGACAGAAAGGGAGGCCAATTTCATCTTTAGCGATTTGTCATCAAACAAACTTTTTATTAATTGAACAAGTAACGTGTTTTCGTCCTTTTTTTAAACATAGTAGGCTAATTGGAAGAAGAAAGAAAAACAATACGCACGACAGTCCGTTTTTGCATCGCCAATGCTCGTTAGATCAAAAAATAATGTCATCATATGTCATAAGAATTTTATGTGAACCTGCCTTGTTACTGCAATAGCCTAATTTTTTAAACAAATTAGTTTCAATCAATGTAAACTATTCGTGTGATTATGCCACTGCGCAATACACGCGCAATACACACACAATGTATTACCTGAATGAAATGAAATCGAATGTATCGTCCTGTGGAATCATTCATTCACAGACAGCTTACGAAGATGTTCAACTAATAAAGATCTTCATCGCTGGCAAAAACATGATGCATTTGCAGATTTGCATTCACTAGACTAGACTGTAGATCGGCCACTTCATCCAACGCTCGTGATGCTCTTAAATCTTCCTGTTTCGACTCCGAGTGTGAATTGAAAGCGCTTCAGACGATTCAGTGCGCGAGGAACTGAACAGATCAACTGATTCGCGAACCGATTTAGACAGATCATCTGACAACTTGTTTGATGAAGTCTGTGAACAGAATCGACTCAAAAGACTGATTCATTTGTAAATGAGCATCGCTCATGCCCATACAAAGGACACAGCGCGCTTGGAATAAACTCATTTAACAACGTATTGCATTAAAATAAAGTAACGAGAGGAACGTCGCCCAACGTAACAAAGTAAAAGTACACCTTGTGTCCCTGACAGGAAAATACCCTACTGCGCGATCTGTGACAGTAGGCGCGGCGTCATAGCCTACTACACATTAGAATTGCGCGAAAATATAACGATATTCGAAAAAGCTATTTATGATCCCAAAACAACTTTGATTAACGGCGATATTTTTTTTATCGCCCGATAAGAGTCTCACGTTAACGCAGCACGTTAACGCCGATAACGGCCCAGCACTAGTTATAATGTAATATTTTTTGTTGCTGGTGTTTATTTTGTGAATAAATAAATAATAAAATGAATATTTTTAAGCAGTAACCGTTTTATAAAAGCAATAAGCCCAGCGAAACCGTGTTTTACAGTGAATTTAGAACAGCTGAGGGGCGTTGCGCCTTTAAATTCACTGTAAATCACGGCTTCGCGGGGCTTATTGCTTTAATATATACACTATTTACCTCCGTAAGGTCCTGAGTTCCTTCCTCCGAAGTTATTTCCCTTCATGGGGCCGTAGTTGGACTGTTGTCCTCCGTAATTCCCGAAATCATTGTAGTTTCCTCCTCCTCCTCCTCCTCCTCCTCCTCCACTACTGCCACCAAAGTTACCTGTGATGAAGGTAATAATGAAGATCATTTCAATGCACATTTTTTATTCTATGAGTGTTTTACTATTTTTTAATTATTCAGAAAAGATGCATTAAATCGATCAAAAGCGACAGTAAAGACTTGCCATACATAATTACAAAAAATAGTCTCGCATAAATGCTGTTGACTTTCTATTCATCAAAAGAAACATGGAAATTTAAAGCAGCACAATTGAGAGTAAAACATTTACTAACATTGATAGTAATATAATAAATGTTTCTTGAGCATCAAATCATCATATATTAAAATGATTTCAGAAGGATCATGTGACACTGAAGACTGGAGTAATGATGCTGAACATTCAGATTTGATCACAGGAATAAATTACATTTTAACAGTATACATTTTTTTTAATAATATTTCACAACATTAGTGTTTTTACAGTTTTTTTAATCAGCCTTTGAGAGCAAACGAGACATCAAAAACATAAAAAATCGTACTGACTACAAACATTAGAACGGTAGTGTATTTTTTTAATCATTTGTTTCAATTAAATGATTGGTCGGTCCATGTCATTACAAAAAAAGCTTGTCTTTAGTCAGAATATAACATGTAGCTCCGCCTCCAAAACACTTCCATTTCAGGATGACATCACTGAGCCCTTGTTTAGCCCCTCCCCCTCCAGCCACCTGTCAAGTATTTGTCTTAGCTTTAATGATAAAGTACCTCCAAAATTCCTGCCATCATTGTAGTTGTCATATCCTCCAAATCCTCCTCCGCCTTGGTTACCGTATCCAGGGCCTCCACCGTACCCCCCACGGCCCCCTCCTCCGCCAGCGCCTCCTCCATAGTTATTATTACCTGCCGTCGCAAACACAGCAGAGACCTGCACTTCAGTGGTCGTCATCACAGGCTCTCGGGGAGTGACACTGATTGGTTGATTGGGATAAGTTAGCGCTTCATTTGGATTGTGACTTCATTTGCATTAAGAGCTTATTGTTGTTGTTTTTGGACGTCTTCCTTTTCAATAATTATTTGAGGTCTTCTAACTTATTGGATAGGTACAGTAGTTGTCTCAGATTTGTTATGCGAATATAAAATCGCTTGATACACAGGCGAAGACCTGTTTTGGTCGAAACGTTGCGATTTATTAAAGTGTCGTGGGAGCAGATTAAGCAGTGCTGGTTTTTATCACTTCATAAAATACATATACTTTTTATATAAATATAAAATATGCTTCTTCAGCTTTGGAAATGTTCTTATGCTTTTTCTGGTCAACATTGGTGCAAATCTGGCATAAATTAACAGCAAGTTTTCTGCAAATAAACACGTGTCATGTGTTCAATTTGGACTTTTATTGTTCCTTAGTATATGGTTATTTCCTGTTTTCAGTTGCCATTTTGGATTTTCCGTTTTGCTATCGATATGACGATATTATCATATATCAACAGCGTCTCGCAAGTACGATCAGACGATCATCGACAATAGTGGGAAAAATGACAAATGCTTTTGCATGTAAATAAATATGTGTATGGGGCTTTGTGAAATATATGAGTTCAATATTTTCTACAGATTAGTAGTTAGTACGGTTACGAATAGAAAATCGATTCCAATTCTGGAATCAGAGAGGCCTACTTAAGGTCAGGAATCGGGTATTTGTTATAAAATTTAAATATATAAAGTTATATTATAATTATATAAATTAAAATGATATAAAGTGCAGCTGAACTCAACATGTATGTTGTATCCGGCCGGGGGCGCGGCTCGAGTAGACCATATAATCGGATAATACGTTTTTTAAGGCGATTATTGATCAAATATTTGTATTGATATAAAAATGTCTTTTTTTTCCATTAGCCCTTTGTGTATAAATACACCAATGTTTTCCTTTGTGTTTTGTCAGTTGTTGTTGCTGGATTTGTTCCACGTCTGTGTTCCTGTTTTTTGGTTATGTTCATATTTCGTGTTTTTGTTTGATTTAAGTTAACCGTTTTATAAAAGCAATAAGCCCCTTGAAGCCGTGTTTTACAGTTAGTTTAGAACAGCTGAGGGGCGTTTTAGGCACTCCGCTCATATTTCATGTTTTTGTTTAACTTAAAGGGTTAGTTCACCCAAAAATGAAAATCCTGTCAGTAATTACTCTCCCTCATGTTGTTCCAACCCCGTAAGGCTTTCGTTCGTCTTCGGGACACAAATTAAGATATTTTTGATTAAATCTGAGAGCTGGATCACTCCTCCATAGGCTTCTTAAGGGATCGAAACTGGCCGGCCCAAAAGACATCGTTAAAATAGTCCGAGTGACTACAGTGGCTCAATCTTAAGTTTATAAAGCGACGAGAATACTTTTTGTGTGCAAAAAACAAACAAAAATAACGACTTTATTCGACTATTCATTTCCTTCTCTGTGGGCCTCGAGATTTCACATAGTGGAACTACGCAGCGCTTCTGTGTTGCACGTCACACGCAGGCTCACTATTGGCCGACGCTGGTCATGTGTGGTTTTTTTATGATAGTGATGGTTTTTTCATAATAGTAATTTGTTCAAACATGCTGTTTCTTTTGCTGTATATTGTTTATTTTACATTTCAGAATAAAAAGTCATATTAATTCTGTTTTGGGCCGGCCAGTTTCGATCCCTTAAGAAGCCTATGGAGGAGTGAGACAGCTCTCAGATTTAATAAAAAATATCTTAATTAGTGTCCCGAAGATGAACGAAAGTCTTACGGGGTTGGAACAACGTGAGGGAGAGTAATTACTGACAGAGTTTTCATTTTTGGGTGAACTAACCCTTTAAGTTACCCGTTTCCTGGCTTTTAGTTTAGCTCTTATCACTTATTAAAACCCTTGCACTTTGAGCCACTAGCTTCAGCCTGGCCTTTCCCTGATCCTGCCTGCATGTTTGTTACAACACTCTTTATCAAAGAGTCTGCTGATTTTGATCATGTAAGTGTCATGACACTGTCCCCACCAAATCCGTTGTATCCATCTCCTCCGTATCCACCCCGGCCTCCTCCGTATCCTCCTGTAAACAGGGTTCAGTGTGTTTAGCACAGTGTTATTCACACCTGCTCTACACACTCACACACAGGATCAGATGTACAGTATCACATGTCATCTCACCTCTGCCAAAGTTGTCACCTCCGAAGTTTCCTCCTCTGTTCATGAAATTATCCCCACCTCCACCTCCACCTCCACCTCCACCGCGATCTGAGAACGCATCCGACACAGCACGTTATATATCAAGAGCAATAACCACATGCAATGCTTTGAATATTACAGTCTCAATTTATCATGAACCTTTCAAAATGTAAACAACACGTCTATTTCTATTAAACATGCTACTTACATCTCTGATTGGAACCAGACTGCATCTCCTGCTTTGGAAGGGCTTTTCTTACTTCACAGTTATGAGAGTTGATTGTGTGATATTTTTGTGCTGATGACAAAGGAAAAATTAATCATCTTAAAAAGGCAAAACAGAGATCTGTTAGCTCAGCTACAGTATAAAACCTGCAAGAACGGGTATTTCTTGACATAATATGGGTAGGTGACACAGCATGTTTGTGAACTTTTATACAGTTATGGCCAAAATTATCTCCCTACAAGTTCGATTAAACAATCAAAATATGAAGATGATATTTTAGGCTTTTTAAATAATTTAAATATGAAGAAAAGAACAAAACCCTTAACTTGGTTACGGTATTTATCTGACGAAATGATGTGCCAAAAAAAACCTACAGCTGCAGGGTTTATTTTACCATGCAAGAACAACAACAACAAGAAACACAAAAAGATCACAGGGAAAAGCTTACATTGACTACAACATAATCAGTTATATTTCAGTGATTCTCTCGTTCTTGCATGCGTTAATAATTACGGTAACACTTTAAAACAAGGTCTCCTTTTATAACATTAGTTAATGTATTAACTAACATGAACTAACAATGAGCAATACATATGTTACAGGATTTATTCAATCTTTTTCTTAATAAAAATACAGTCGTTCATTGTCATATTCATGTTAGTTCATGGTGATGTTAACAAACACAAGTTTTGATTTTAATAGTGCATTCGTAAATACTGAAATTAACATTAATAAATGCTGTAGAAGTGCAGTTCATTATAAGTTCATGTTAACTAATTATTGTTAAGTGTTTCCATAATTTCTTTTTATGACAGCCTGGCCAAAAATTGTGTCACAAATAACACAATTATCTCCAAGTACAACTACACAAGAGCTTTCACAATCTTTAACACATTTGTAATAATATTTGAATAAAGAGTGATGTCAATTATCCATCACTTTTGGCCGCTACTGTACATCAATATGAAGATTTTATCAAAAAATTTATTAAATTTTTTAGGGAACATGTTTATTTTAGTGTATTATTGAGTTTTAATTTAAACCACTTTTTTTTTTGCAATCACTTAAATAGTATTTTGCAAAAAATGTAATATTTACACTGAAGTACAAATATTCCATGTAATATATCAATTAAATCAGTTAAAAAGCAATCAGAAAAAATGCTGTTTTAATACTGAAGTACAAATATTCCATGTAATATATCAATTAAATCAGTTAAAAAGCAATCAGAAAAAATGCTGTTTTAATAGTTTTAGATGGACTAATTTACCCATAAACTATTTATTTCGAGTCAGTGAGTGTGTGACTAGCAGATGAAAGTAAATGGTTTCCATCTAAACTCACCAACAATTTTATCCACAGTATCATGATCATCGAAGGTGACGAAGCAGAATCCTCTCTTTTTGCCAGTCGAACGCTCCTCCATTATGTCGATGGTCTCGATCTTCCCGAACGGCTCGAAGTACTCTCGGATGTGATACTCCTCTGTGTCTTCCTTGATCCCCCCCACAAAGATCTTCTTCACCGTCAGATGGGCTCCAGGTCTATTAGAGTCCTGGATAATCAAAGTACATCCATCTATAGCAGAATCATGATTTATGAAGGAGGATCATGTGACACCGAAGACTGGAGTAATCGCTCATGTAAATTCAGCTTCGCATCACAGAAATAAATTATATTTTGAAGTATACTCAAACAGAAAACCATTATTTTAAATTGTAATAATATTTCACAATATTACAGTTTTTTCAGTATTTTTGATCAAATAAATGCAGCCTTGATGAGCAAAAGAGACTTAAAAAATATTAAAAATACTAATGTTTCCAAACGTTTGACCGGTACTGTACATCTTAATTAAAGTAAATGATGCTTTTTAATGTTTTTCTTTTCCTTTAGTGTGTAATGTATCCGTTCCTGCATATATAAGATCTGTAAAGTTACAAACTGATCCAGACCTGCCTAAAACCCCTCGATCCAAGCCCAGATTGACCAAACCTCTGCAAACGCTCACGTCACAATGTGAAATATTAGCATAATGCTGGTCGAAGAGGAGAGAAGACGAGGCTTCGGTGAATTGTACACTGTAAAAAATCTCAGCGCATTATATTTAGTTTCTTTATGTTTTTTTTTTAGTTTTAATTACTCTCAAAAGTTTTTTTATTTTATTTTGTCTATTCAAATTCACTTGACAAATCAATTTGAAAAAGTATGCGCGAGAATTGCGATCTCCTTCAACTACTTCAGTTCAGTTCTCGCGCGTGCGCGTCGTGGAAATCTCTTGAAGTCTCGTTTCAGGCCTACAAGGAAGAAAAGGAATAGTCGAATAAAGTCGTTATTTTTGATTGTTTTTTCGCACAAAAAGTATTCTCGTCGCTTGATAAACTTATAGTTGAGCCACTGTTGTGACATGGAATATTTAAACATTTTCTTCATTGACGTTCTGGGCCGTCAGGATTCATTCCCTTAGGGAGCCTATGGAGGAGTGATCCAGCTGTCACATTTAATCAAAAATATCTTCATTTGTGTTCCGAAGACGAACGAAGGTCTTACGGGGTTGGTACAGCATGGGGGTGAGTAATTAATGACTTAATTTTCATTTTTGGGTGAACTAACCCTTTAAAAAAAAAAATCCCATTATTTTTCACACACTATATTATTGCAGCACCTCTATTCTCAGGCTGTCTGAAACACTCTTGCTGCGTCCCAATACGCATTCTATCCGTCCTAAATAGTATTCAAAAATAGAATTACCGTGTATACCCGAATATAAGACGAGGTTTTTTTCTTTAGAAAAAGAGAGAGAGAGAGAGAGAGAGAGAGAGAGAGAGAGAGAGAGAGAGAGAGAGAGAGAGAGAGAGAGAGAGAGAGAGAGAGAGAGAGAGAGAGAGAGCGGGAGCCGGATCGTCGTCGAAAACGGCCAGACGACCCCGCAGGGTTAAATCCATCCCGTCGCACTCAGGGCAGCCGCAGTCATGGCCAATCAGGAAGCGCATGTGCCGGTCTCCGCCGACGAGCGGGCCTCTACACGAGGCACAGGTGATGCGAGGCATTTGGAACAACGCCTCGGAAATTTGCTCTTAAAATTATTTTCTGTTGAAAACCAGATTTTTTTTCCACAAAAATCTATTTTCCCCCAAAAATAAGTCTGGAAAATGAGGGGGTCGTCTTATATGCAGGGTCGTCTTATATTTGGGTATATACGGTAGTACTTCCCAAATCGTAGTATGTTTAAATGAGTGTTGGAAAGAGACCCGGATGGTCCACTATATCCGGTCAGAATCTGAAGTGCAGATCGATGCGCACGCTAACGGCTGATATTGCCCACAACCCATCGCGCGCTGGACAAGGATCCGATTAGAACTACAAACACGAGTGAAAAGTGTTAAACTACAGACATGGAGGACGCGCGAGTCCGGCGGTTATGTAGAGAGGTTTAGATAAAGGGGTTTGAGTGATTAATTATCAGTTTATAACCTGACGAAAATGTATTTATTCAATGTTGTCTACATTTTATCGCATCTGCAGCAGCATTGTGAACTTTTGTAAAGATACGTTTAGCCATTAACTTTTAAATGCATCTTTATATTCAAATTGCAAACACACGAGGAGAGTCTCCGCATGAAAGACCCACGGCTGGCGGATGAACATGCTACTACATTTCTCTCCGAATCGGTAAGAAATTATATTCGATTGAGTTTAAGTTTTCGATTTAAGTTTAAGTTTTAGCACTGCTTAAGAACAGTGAATGTAAACCACTGATTCCTGATTTCATCCGGTTTCGGACGGCCAAACTAAAGGGTTTTCGACTGCCCTACATGGAGTATATTATTTTTCTCAATTATGAGTTAATGTCTTGCAATTTAGACTTTCTTTCTCAGAATTGTGAGTTTCGAATACAATTCTGACTTTATTTCTTGCACTTCAGAGTTAATCTCTAGTGATTTTGAGTTAGTATCCTGCAATTCAGTAGCCTGGGTTTCCCCATACTGCCTTGCCGCATACATATATAAGCGAGCAATTCCTTACAAAGACAACTATACATTTGTTTTTAGTAGTTGGTCATTTATAACATTTATAGTCTTGAAAGTTTGTAATGGGGAGGTGTACAACATTCGCATATAAATGTTAAACAACAAAACAACCCAGAAAATGGCTCCAATCTATTAGTTTCAGTCATACTTTCGATATGTTTACAAGACTACAACTCTGCGGATAAAAAACAAAACACACAAATAAACCACACACTCGTGTTTGATTTGGGTTGTGCTAGCCTGTGTAGCTGTCTGTGTTACATAAACTAAAAGAACGCTTATATATGATATTTTCTGGCTAGTTTACTTTAGTTTTTTTTTTTTTATATAATACACAACTTTCACCCAAACTGAATAATTAAAAACAAGTTTTTACCGGGTAGCCTAAATCTTCTATAAACATTTTTGAGTCTTTATTTTCTTTTATTTGCCTACTCAAGTTATTGTTAAAACTCACTAGACATGCTTATTCTGTGCATTTTAGGCACTTTTTGTGTGAAATCATATTTATTTTTGTCCATCAAAAGTGTGCTTTCACTTTAATTGAGCGTGAGCAGAGCCACCTTTGCAAACGCCGAAACCCCCGCTTCACTGCTGCTCACGCGCCGCTCCCGCTCCCGGTGTGAATGCACTCATTGATTAACATGCACGCCGGAAAAAATAAGCGCCGCTCACGCATGCGGTGTGAAACGGCCGTTAGATACACACCATCGTGTACACATAAATCTCTGACCCATCGTCGTTTTCCTCGTCTAATTTCTATCGCTCTACATTCGTCATCTGGTATAACTGAAACGATTGGCTATGAGCTACGTACAGGCGCATTTGATAGACATTCTTAGCACCCAATAAACGGCTCTGGGCATTCGTAAACCACGCCTCAAATACGAGAAAATGAACATGGGGTAGGGCTGGGCGATATGGCCTAAAAAAAATATCACGATAATTTTTTTTATATCAGTCGATATCGATAATTTCACGATAAGTGTCAAATCTTTATTTCTTTCAAGTTTAAAGGCAGATTTTTGCTCCTAAGTAAAAATTGTAGAAACCAGAGCGTTAATTGTGGTTTTAAACTACTCTTTATTGTCAGAACATATCATGACAAACACTTGCCAAACATATATTTCTTAGTTTCTGCATGTGCTAATGGGGGATGTTGTTTCAAGTCTTGAAACAGGTTTCTGTTGCCTGACTTTGGCACGTATCTTCAGCAGTTTACAGTGCAGGCTGCAATATTAATATTACATGTTTTATCTCGAAATGCATATTTGACAGTGAGTTGACAGTAAATCTGCATCCTAACTCAAGCTAATACTACTATGTTAAATTTATGTTCATTCTATTCTATCATTACGTTCATCTATTTAAAAAAAATTAACAACCACATTTTTATTTGGTAAATGTAACATTCTGACTGTTTGAGTTTTATTCAAATTAACCATTGGTCATCCAGTATCATGGATTTAGATCATGATAACCACAGATAAAACAAAGCATAGCCTATAGCACCTCACTATCATGGCAATATGTAACTTTATGGTTTCTATGGTATTTGTATGAAAAACTGTCGCCTAAATACATTATTAAATACTGTAATTATATTCCATTAGTTCTTTAATACATTGTCTACATTAATAATATAATACAATTCAATAGCCTACTATATCCCACATTTCATGGTGCAGTTAATATTACTAGGCTAACGTTACAGTAAATCCATGGTAAATGGATTCAGTATCAATTCAGATTCTGACTGTATCGTTGCGTACAATGTTTCTCCTGTTTGTCAGCGCTGTTCCATCTGCCTTTAAACTGGTTTAAATCACCGAGTCATTAGTGTTCTTCGCTGAATTCAAGCGCTTCTCACTGGATGTCGTGACCGAGGCCGATCAGAGTAAACGCTGCACTAGTAAGCTCGCGCGCGCTGCCGTTTGGACTGAGCCGAGCCGAGCGGATAAACAGTCCGTGAGGCGTGCGCGGTTCAAATGAGTTTCGTTACGCTTTTGGCGCATAAACATTATCGAACATTTATCGAACTCTTGATATCGTTTTATCGAGAAAAATGATATTGCGATAATTATCGTTGTCGTTTTATCGCCCAGCCCTAACATGGGGTTCCCAGACCCAAGTCTCAATGAGACTTGGGTCTGACGTTAGCCAGGCTAGCAAATCAGACTTTTTTTCCTCAGAATTGTGAGTTTAGATTTCACAGTTCAGACTTTATTTCTCGCAGTTACGAGTTTAGCTCAAAATTCAGAATTGCAAGATGTTGACTCAAAATCGCAAGAAATAAACTCTGAATTTCCAGAATAAAGCCAGAAACTCACAGCTCTGAGAAAGAAAGGGCGATATGCGGCATTAGGGCTGACGCGATAACCGCAATATCGACAAGCCGACCGCAGCAACCGCGATATTCGCCTGTTTTCTTTTTTCATAAGGCTATACCCTTCTTGTTTTGAACTTCATATTGAATGTTGAATAAGTTAATAATGATAAGACTGTTTATCATGGTGATTTGTACAGAGGCTTCGTGGATTTACACTTAAGCCTCAACAGACAGTGAATGTGATCGACTGAGCGCGTGCGATGACCTGCGTCTGTCTTTGAGGTCAAGTCATATATATTCGTGAAAAGGTTGCCGTGTCCAAGGAAAGCGAAACATTTGTCGTATCATCCTTGTAACGTTTAAGGGTATTTACCATGAATGGCGGCAGCGCTGGTCAATGCACTGAATCAATGCCATTGGTCTCTATTAAGTGAAGCATCAGCTTGAGCGTTACCCATGCGACACATTGCTGGTCAGCTTGAAAAGTGGAGCTCAAAGTTCAAAATAATTAACACCTTGTTTCATTACATCTATCTTTTAATGAATCAGCGAACGGTTTAATGACTCACTCAAATGAGTTGGTGTAACAGTGTAACTGCGCTGAGTGACAGCCTTTCAATGCACAGAGACGCCGTTTAGTTTCGGTTACATTGGTTACTGAACATGTCCTCTTATTTGTGCATGCTCACCACATCGTAACACTTATTTATATAGGCAACAAATACATATAAATAAATAAAAGGCGATAATACCGCGTATTGCGCTATTAAGCCACTCAAAATTTACCGCTAGGGAAATTCCTTCACCGCGACAGCCCTATGCGGGATTATCGCCATTTATTTATTTTGATTTATTTATATGTATTTGTTACTTAGTACTTCTGTGATCACTTGAATATTTGTAACAGAAATATCGATGCTGTGTGGTTGAAAAGACTGAAAGTAAAGCGGTTTCATATATATTGAAACTGCTCTCTCTGGGTCAGCGACAGCACAAGCAGATTTGAATGATCAGGTCTGTGAAGTTTTTGTCATTTAGGAATAAGATCGTGTGGGTGTTTGAATCGAGATCTTTTAAAGATTAATCGTGCAACTCTACTGTCTTTACTCTCTCTCTTAGCGTTGATATCTGACACGAAGCGTATACGAGTAGCGCAAGGGCTTCTTAGTGCATTCATTACTATTTTAATATTCATGAGAGTATTCATATTCTATTAAAGGATAAGTTTCCTGCACTTTGTCAGTCCAGTCATCTTCATTTATAGAGCGCTTTTAACAATGGATTGTTCCAAAGCAGCTTTACAGAGATAAACATATAATTTAAGGTAACAGAGATTGTTTTGGCTTTATAGCGGTTCTTGAATAATGTTATTTCCAGCTAAAGTTAGTTTTGATTGATTCACCTCATTTGTTATTAAATTAGGGGCCACTAAGACGACGCCGTTCTCTCTAAACAGACTTTAAACAGACTTTAAACGCGAACCTGTGATTGCCCACACATCGCACCAGAACCGGTTTCGGAACCGAAACTTTCGCACGGTTCCGGTATTTTTCAAAAACACTAACGGTTCTGGATAAGAACAGATTCTCGGTTCCCAACCCTACTTATGTAAAAAGAAAACAGGCGAATATTGTATATGTATTGAATACTGTAGCGCGTACTACAATATTGCGGTTATCGCGACCGCCCTAACTCCATGTGCAGCTCAATGTTTTAAGTGCGTGTTTATGTTTTTATGTTTTATGTAACCGTACCTCTCGGGAAACGGCCCGTTTGGGCTCAACGACGCGACCGTCCACTTTGTGTGGCCGAGCTGCCATTGCAGCGTCAACCTCCACGCCACAGGAATACGTCACGAAGCCGAAGCCTCGCGAGCGCTTGTTTGCTGGATCTCTCATTACCTGAGGAAAGATAAAATCAATGATAATGTCATCAATAACAGTGGTTTTGTTGCTGTTATTATTAGTGGTATTTCTATAGACCCTTTTTGCGCCGACATCACAATTACGTCACGGCGTTCGCTGGAGGCAAAACAAAGGGACAACTGGAGGCGGCCGATACGAACCAGCACAGATTCGGGTACATTAGAAGCTCAAAATGTCATCTTGTTGTGTTGTTGGGTGCAAGAATCGGTCGAGTACAGGCTCCAATTTGAAATTTTATCGCATAATGTTTTCTAAACTATTGTGATTAATTGTGAATCATCTATGATTGTATACATAATTTTTTTTTTTTTTTTTTTTAAAGCTGTATGGAAATGCCAAGATGCACATAAACTAATACAAATTTAAAAAAATGTGCATGCAAAAAACTGAATTGAGGCAGATCTTTTTTTATCTGATAAGAAGATATAGGCATAAACTGAGATGGAAAATGCATTTGCAGAACAAATCCATTTATGTGCAAAAAAAGAAAAGAAAAAAGAATCATGTGACTGCCTCAACAGATCATGTGATCAGAAAAATGGTGGAGAGAGAGAGAGAGAGAGAGAGAGAGAGAGAGAGAGAGAGAGAGAGAGAGAGAGAGAGAGAGAGAGAGAGAGAGAGAGGTATGTTTGGATGGACGATGAGGTCTGAACATTTTTAAACCTCATTTTTGAAAAAGAAGTGACTTCAACACTTGATGGAAAAACAAGTCATTTATGATGTAGGATAATAGAGCCACAGTGGTTTTGCTCGATTGTAGCAGCTTCCATTTTTATTACAGATATTTTGCACCAATTTCCCAACTTTGGATGAAAACATAGCTAGTGATAGTATGAGGTATTATGGTAATTCAGTGAATAATTACTATATTCCTATACCATGGCATGATACTCCAAGATGCTTTGGAAATGAACATGGGACTTTTTTTTTATTTTTATTTGCAATTGAAAAAATTGGGATTGCATCTGCTGCAGACACATTTCAAAGTGAATGCAATTAGTCCCTAAAGCGAAACTGAAAAGCATGTGATCTGACGGCCACTCACCACGCAGTCTGTGAGTTTGCCCCATTGCTCAAAGTGAGCTCGTAGACTGTCCTCTGTGGTCTCGAAACTCAGTCCACCAATAAACAGCTTCCTGAGCTGCTCCGGCTCCTTACTGACTCGACCCTGTTCACATCAAACACAGTTACATATCACACTTGTTATCTTCAACCTTTGCCTTTTTACAAATATGCGTCATTAGACAGATACAACTGGCCCTTTATGATGCATAATGCTCTAAAGTTATTAAGTTAATTGTTTAAAGCTGATAATGACACGTGTTCACTGAATGTGTGGGTGTTTCTGCTGGTGAATATGAAGAGCATGGACTGCATCAGGCCATACTTTTACGTGAAGGCTGATTTAATATTCATTAGATTGAGTGACGTCAGCCCAGCAATCCCTCCTAATTGGCTGAAAGAGTGACGTTGAAAGGTGGGCTCTTGTCAGTTAGCCAATTAACTTATCTTACTAAGGCTTGACTCATTAATATTAATTAGAGCACGTGATTGGACGCTCCAGAAGATTACATCGTAACCTTGTTAATATTATTCATTAGCTAACCCTACGCCATAGTAAGATTCGTATTTCGGCCGGTGGCAGTGGCAGAAGGTTTCAATGGCATTACATCTAAAGGAATAGAGTGGCTATGTGTGTACACGAAGATCAAAGATTACACGCGCATCCTTCCGAGATAAAGACTAAATTCAGGAGGAGACGGTTGGAAATAAACCGGAGGCTGAGGGGGAGCGTCTAGAACATTCCTTGCCAACGAGTTCACGCGCCATTTTAGATTTCTTTTTCGTGTTTCCTCCATATTGTTAGAGATAATATTAAAATTAAACATTACATTCTTGTATCTGTATTTCATACGGACATGTTTGCAAAATAACAGGCTCAATATTCCGTTAACGTTAGCGACAACCCCCTCCCTAACCAAAACATTAGCAGCGCGTTAAAAATTGAACCACGAGTTCATGCCTTGCACGGGTTTGGTGTTTAAGACTGTAACTTAACTGTAACACCAAAAGTCTCGTGTTTTGTTTGAAAATAGTAATATATCCGTCTTAACAGTATGCTTTCAGTAACGTTATCTGCTCTGTTCTCGGCCACATGCACGGCTGGGTCAACATGGCAGCAGCAGAATGCACCATTAACACCAAGCCACTATAATAAACTCACATAAGATATGTATTATTATGAATTCTCCACGCTCCATATGATAACAGTAATATTGATAAATTGGTACCTCCATGCTGCAGCTTTTGCGCCCCCTCGGTCTCTGCACGCCACGCGGAGTAAAGCGCTGGTGTAATGACACACTTCGGCCATTGGAGGCGCGGTCGGACACTCAGTAGCGGTTAATAATCAAAACTGCGTGCGTCTTGCGGAAGAACATTGTAGCCGG
This sequence comes from Tiaroga cobitis, assembly GCA_030578255.1. Lineage (NCBI taxonomy): Eukaryota > Metazoa > Chordata > Actinopteri > Cypriniformes > Leuciscidae > Tiaroga > Tiaroga cobitis. The sequence goes on from CM060599.1 coordinate 8,075,360, forward strand.
AGCTACTTCTCTCTGTTTATGTATCTGACGAGTCACGCAGGTACTGGGCTACTCCGCAGCGGTTGGTCTAAAATAGTCCCAATATAAACACTTATTTTAGGCGTATTGTGGTGATTCAGGATAAGAAAAAACACGGTTTGGAAGATGGATTCATTATATACATTTTGAACAAAATAAAAAGTTACTTTAACTATGGCTACTAAATTCTGTAAAAATATAGGCTATTGGCCATAGTTCATGTTGTCTAATGCATTAGCATTAATCTTAACAAATGAGACCTTGTTGTAAAGTGTTACCATTTTGTTGTTTCAATTTGTGCTGATCCTAATAAATATGTTATGGAAAAGTATATATATATATATAGGCTACATGCTGCGACTAGCTACAGAAAATAGTTTTTGACATATCAATAAGGCAGTGGACACATGGCCTTAGAAAATATGATACACACCAAACTAATCATCTATCAGTAGTACTGTTGCTAAATGTTGGCCCTTATAATATATACTTATACATATAATTTAATATGACATATATATATATCGATATTAGCAGTTGTTGGATGGATGGATTGGTTGATGGATGGATAAATGGATTGGTGGATTGATTGGACGACTGATGGATGAATTGATGGATGGATTGATGGATAAATCAATTGAAGGATGGATTGATGATTGATGGATGGATTGATTGATTAATGGAAGGATGGATTGATTGATTGATTGATTAATGGATTTATGGATGGGTGGGTGGGTAAGGTGGATGGGTGGATAGATTGATTTTTGGATTTATGGATGAGTGGGTGGATGGATGGATGGATGGGTGGATGGATAGATGGATTGATTAATTGATTAATGGATTTATGGATGGATGGATGGATGGATGGAATGATTAATGGATTTATGGATGGGTGGATGGATGGACTGTACAATTTATCTCACTGTCTGGTCTGAACACTGTTTGTCTTGTTGATGACAACACAACTCCACTGTAATTGAGATGCAACTCGAACGCCTGCAACACCGGGGTTGTGACTGTAAACGGGTCCAGTGTCCTTCTGTGGATGTGTTTGTGTTTCAACAGCTGTGACTCATAGCCGATGGTTTAGAAATTAACAGTAAATACAGTGAAAACCCAACCAAACAAAGAATTCCTTATAAACCAAACTCTCACTCATCATTTCACAAACACAAAAAGTGTCATGATACTACATGTTTCCTGTTGTATCTATGTTTAAAAATATAACAAACTTAATCTTGTGAAAGGATGTGCCTGTGTTAGCTTTCTTTAAGATAAATGCTGCGTAGTTTGATATTTGATATCAAGGCTTTTTCTTGAAAGCAATACCTCTTCACTGTAATCCATTGTGTCCATGAGGAAATGATGCAATATGATGCTGTAATCACTCTTAGAAATGAGAAAGTGAGGGCCTACATTCATATGCAGTAAACCATGTAATCACGCAGATGCTTCCGTGACACCATCCACCAATCAAACCAAACTGTTGTGTGGAGAAAGATGCAGTCAGACTGGTTTTACACACGAGGTTCATCATCAAAAGGCCATTAATAAAAATATAGTCGAGTGCGCCACCTGCTGGCCATCCACGCGCTAGCATATTGAACTAATAACGAAAGTCATTTAACATGTAAGCAGCATCCTACTTGTAATAGTTGATTAAATCGACGTAAATGGCCTTGACAAAAAGGTCTCTGGCAGAAGTGTGAATGCAGGGGTGTGTGATGATTTATAGCAGTTTTATGAGATGGTTATAATGTGTGTCATCATTACCACAATGTGACAGATGAAATACTAGCATAATAAAACAGCCACTCTCACATCCAATATTAGAGCTCGTTTATTTATTGGCAGATGTCTGATTCAGATTTATTAGAGAAGCATATTTTGTTACAGTTAAAAGAGGCGACGATAGGAAGCGTCTCTCTCTCTCTCTCTCTCTCTCTCTCTCTCTCTCTCTCTCTCTCTCTCTCTCTCTCTCTCTCTCCGCAACACGCTGGACTGGTAAACGCATGTTAGTTCCAGATCATTTGTTTCTTAATTAAACAGCTAAAAGCTCTTGGACAGGGTGGCATTATGTTCTCCTGAGCACTGTGACCTTTAATGAGTCTCTCGGATCGTTTTATCTAATGTCTGTGGGTGATAATCTGATTTATTCTGATTGTAAACAGTCCATTCAGTGCCATAAACGTGTCAGTGTCACTCGAGCCGAGAGAAATGCAGCTCAGGTCTCCTGTTCTCCAGTAATAACGCTGTTTTAACAGCTGTATCCAGTTGTGAACACATAAAGCGATAGCTGAAGACTTCTCTCTCAGAGGTTTGCACTGAGACACACGGTTTATCAGTCATGAAGACGTTCACTGTTTTCAATCAAGGCCTATAAGAGCTGAGATACTCACAATGGCAGCAGCTTCCGCATGCCAGTCATTTCATAATATTTTTTGTTCAATAATTCACTATTTTTAATAATGCGAGAATAATCTGAAAATAAATGAAAGACGAGCAATAGGCTATAGTTTCACATATAGCAAGCACAGAGTTGAATAACTATTTAATAATGGAAGTCGCGATAGTCTTTTCTTCAGACAGACAGGTGACCCTGACCTCGTCAACAGAGAAGAGTTATTCTGATTCAAGATTATGAAGAACATGAAGTCAATTTTGATTTCATGGTGACTTAAGCCCCTCAACGAGCTTCTTTAACTTTTGTGCAACCTTATGGACATTTTTGTAGCTATATTTTTCAGTTTTGTTTTTTTGATAATTTTTTCTGTGTTAATGCCGACTGCTTAAAGGGTTAGTTCACCCAAAAATTTAAATTAAGTCATTAATTACTCACCCCCATGCTGTACCAACCCCGTAAGGCCTTCGTTCGTCTTCGGAACACAAATGAAGATATTTATGATTAAATCTGAGAGGTTCATGACTGCTACATAGGCTCCCTAAGGGAATGAATCCTGACGGCCCAGAGAGTCATTAAAGAAAATGTTTAAATATTCCATGTCGCAACAGTGGCTCAACTATAAGTTTATCAAGCGACGAGAATACTTTTTGTGCGGAAATAAAACAAAAATAACGACTTTATTCGACTATTCCTTTTCTTCCTTGTGGGCCTGAAACGAGACTTCAAGAGATTTCCACGACGCGCACGCGCGAGAACTGAACTGAAGTAGTTGAAGGAGATCGCAATTCTCGCGCATGCGTCGTGGAAATCTCTTGAAGTCTCGTTTCAGGCCTACAAGGAAGAAAAGGAATAGTCGAATAAAGTCGTTATTTTTGTTTGTTTTTTCGCACAAAAAGTATTCTCGTCGCTTGATAAACTTATAGTTGAGCCACTGTTGCGACATGGAATATTTAAACATTTTCTTTAATGACTTTCCGGGACGCCAAGTTTCATTCCCTTAGGGAGCCTATGTAGCAGTCATGAACCTCTCAGATTTAATCATAAATATCTTCATTTGTGTTCCGAAGACGAACGAAGGTCTTACGGGGTTGGTACAGCATGGGGGTGAGTAATTAATGACTTAATTTTCATTTTTGGGTGAACTAACCCTTTAAATTGGCACAGGTGTGTATTTTTTTGGAATAGTACTATTTCACCCCCATTACCTTTCATAAATCTAGTTTGCAGTATACTTAAAATAGTTTCACTAAGGACCAAAAATATCCCAATTGAAACCCATTAAAACCCACGCAATCTTTGTTAATAGGCTTTCATTCTGTTGGCAAGAGTGAATTTAATTTTTGTTTACATGTAAAAAAAAATATTTTTACCAAATGGTGCCATTTTGGCAGGTTTGGCCTATAAAGCAAATTCTCCCTTTATTCCTTTTTTCTGCTTTTGCATAGAGAATTGGATAAATTATGCAGCTAATGCAGCTATAATTGTGTGTGTGTGTGTGTGTTGGTATGGATGTCAGAGTGCGGTTTGTATGTGTGTAATAAAAAATTGCGTGTGTGTGTGCTTGAAATATTTGATCAACAAAATCTACTGAAAGCTAATTTTTTGAGATATCTACCTCGAATTTGTAACACAACTTGTTCAGACTTATGGTTTTGATTTTCAAGCAGTTTTAGAGTTCAACATGTTTCATAAAATATTTTCTTTATATAAAATATTGTACATAAATCATTTTTATAAACTTAAACATCTATAAAAAAATGTTGGTTTCACTTTTTAAACGTTTACTTCAGCAATACTCTGCCAATGGTCTTCTTTAAAATGAGACCAAACTTAAGTCTGTGCTCCTGCCAGCTTTAAAATTTTATGACAAGTTTTTTGGACACAAACGTTTTTGTCCTCTATGGACCAATGTGTAACTTTTTAAAATTGATGCACAAGGGTTAAACAACATAAACACCATGCTCTGAAGAAACTATGGGCCTAATGAAACATCAAGTTTTTCATCTCCAGAATGGACAAATACGGATATAATGATTATGTGGCCCTCTGGCACTTTATTACTGGTGTTGTTCTTCTGATGTTATGTTCTTCTGCCTATGCTTTTTCTCCTGTGTGGTGACGTTGATCCATCGGGTCTTTAGAGATCTCCACACACACACACACACACACACACACACACACACACACACTAGCTGGGCTGCTCATGTGTTGTTCAGTATCTGAGCTGTGCAGATGTAGTATGATTGATGTGCTGAGTGTGACTTCTCACTCAGCTGTTGATCATACACCTTTCTTTTAGAGTTTAGAGCCGACAGTCGCCTGACAATGGATGTATCAAATCCCCCCCCGCCCCCCCCCCCCCACACACACACACACCTCGTCACACGCTTGAGGTCTCGAAGGCCCTGAGCTGCTGACTGAACGTGTTTTGTAACCGGTGAAATAATTGCCTGAACGAGGACCTGTAAAACTGAAAGAGGGGCGCTTTAACAAGAGGGGAGATTCGCTTTTCATAACATTTACGCTGAAATAATCACAATGAAACTACACCCTGTAAGTGAAAAATCAATAAATGAAAAGGAATAAAGAATAAAATAAGTCCAAGCGGCAGAACATGCGACTTGACCTGTCGCCTCGTGACGTCACGCACGGCTCAGACACACTGCGTGATCTTCTCTGGGCTTCAGGACAGCACTTAAAGCAATAATTAACCAAAGTTTTATATCCTCTTAAAAATAAGTGAATTATGTAACGCTGGCTCTGTGTGGCAGCAGCTGCGGTCAGCAATCTTCTGAATAAATCTCCGGACAGGGAGGAGGATCTGCTGATGGACCCGAAAACCCCAAACGTCATTTTCATTTTTTTAATTATTATTTTATTTTTTCATTTAGGCTGGTTTCAATATCACAACCTGTTTTAAAAGGAATAGTGAGGTGCTTTCTGTAAAAATCGCTGATTCTCAGCAAATGCATTAGTTCAAGCATTATACAGAGGCCTAGCATGCATAAAATAAAAAATAGCAAGAGTTGCAGGAGAATTAAATAGTTTTTCAGTGAAGCAACTGAAACCATCAGCATTTAATTGGCTGTTTTAGTTCAGCCATATTTATAGTAGAAGTTGGGGGTCAGAAAAGAAATTAATATTTTTTACAGCAAGGATAGCCATTAAATTGATCTCTTCTTTTGACTGTTTTGTTCATCAAAGTATCATGAAAAAATGTAGCATATTTTCAAAAATATTCAGCAGCAGCACAAATATTTTCAACAATGTTTCTTGAGCATCAAATCATCATAATAGAGTGATTTCTGAAGGATCACGTGACACTGAAGACTGGAGTAATGATGTTGAAAATTCAGCTTCGATCACAGGAATAAATCACATTTCACAATAAATTCGCATAAAAAACAGCTGTTTTAAATGGCTCTGTGCTGCACCGATCACAGGTTATAGTGCATAAATGAAGAGAGGCTTATGAAAGAGTCTCCAGCTCAAACCAGATAAACTCTCCCTCTGACCAGTAGGTGGAGCTGTAGGCCCAGCTCATCTGAGACATATTTTCAACAGAAAAACTGGGCCGAGGCTCTTGCTCTTGATTGCTTGATTGAGCATAATGTGCAACCATGGTCCAAAAACAATAGGTGGTTATTATGTTGCTAAAACAGGTTCACAGACATTATTACCCTGTCAGAAAGCAGTTCTGAAGACCTCATCAAACTACATGTTTGTATCCAAGAAATGGAAGAATGTGGTTAAATAAACCCTTCCATATTTTGAGAAAAAAGGTGAGAAATACAGAGAAAAAATATGTAAATATTTTAGCTTTCGGAGTACACCCCTTAAAATGACATATTTGTACCTTTTTACTCCTAAAAGATGCATATTAGTACTAGCCTACCTTAATACGTAATAATAAGTTAACTCAGTCAAAATACGTACCTCCTTGAGGTAGGCTACTATAGACTGTAAAAAAATAGGCTACTACGAACCTTTTTGTGGTTAAAAAAAAAGGTATAAAGATGTCCTTTAAAGGGTAAATGCAGTGACAAGCTGGTGGACTCCAAAAGGTACAATTTTTACACACTTTTTCTCTCTGTGTAGCAATAATCCCAATAAATTCAAAATCTAAGATCATATTGCATATGCTACATGCTAACAGCCAGTGATTTACCTGACATCATCACACCATTATTTGCGCGTGCACCCGCAGTGTGTTGTGTTTAAAGCCTCCTGTAGATGGCGCTCTTATCCACGAAAAGCTCCACGGATCATGAAGAATCATTGAGCATTTATGACACAACAATAATGCATCAGCCGTCAGTAAAGCCTTTTTTCTTTATTGGCGACGTGTATTCATTCCCTTCCCTTTTCATAGAAGATAATAGTTTCTCATTCCAACTTTACTCTTAACTCAATAGCCTTCCTCTTAATCATCTCAAGATTAGCTATATTTTGGTGTCCGATTGTCTGATAAAGCGAAACTTTACTGTGGGTCATTGACAAATAAGAAAACAAAAATAAAAACTTGAATTAAAAAGTGCTAGTACTTCTATACACCTTAAATACAAAATAATGCATTATTGATAATAATAATCTTGGCCGAATCATTTCTGTAGAATACCTGATTTTAGTAAAATACCTTTTTACTGGGTATACTATAAGTAAATAAATGCCATTTCCCACAACATATTTAAAAAACAGCTTTAATGGCTTTTCAGCCAAGTTTAGCAAAATGAAGAAATTAATCAAAATGTACAACATTATATGCAAAAAATATTGTTTCCTAAACCGAATCTCTAATTGATGAAATTAATACAATTATAAAAAAAAATCTGGAAATCTTGAGAACAGAAGTTGACTCTTGTCTGAAAGTCATTGTGGTTTTATTGTTTTCACACGTTAACCAAATGCTATTATAAAAATATTATGATATTGGAATTTGAGCATGCGTTCAGCTCTTACTAATATAGGTCTTGTGACAACTTTCCTGCAACTTCTGACATAGGCTATTATCTCAAAACCGGCGATAGCAAATCACGTTATTCAATATTTGTTTGTTTCTTTTTTACTATGCCATGAAATGAAAATATAGGACAGCACGAGAAGCCTGACATGACTTAAAAAAAAAAAGATTTGGAGAATTTAAGCATTTAAATTGTAGGCTATACTTTTATTGTGATAAGATATAGGTAGTCCTATCAAAATACACATATTTCAGTGATTTTTTGCAGATCCCAAAATCAAGGATCATTGACACGACCCTAATCCTTTATCAACGATGTTTTAACTTCTAGTTGGACTATAGTTTTCTGTGCGCATTGCAGCCTGTGAGCTGCAGTCTGAACACACACACACACACACACACACACACACACACACACACACACACACACACACACACACACACACACACACACACACACACTCCTCGCAGCTCATTATCACAGTCACTGATAAGCATTTGTTGGAGTGACATCATCATCATCATCATCATCATCATCATCATCACAGTGTCGCGTGACCCGTCCTGATCAAAGGGCCACTGTGTCCGGCGGGCGTGTCCCAAATCGCGGCCTATTCATTCCACATGAATTAAGTGCCCTGGTGACGTCATCACCGGGCGCTGCTGACCTTGCCCTGTCCCGCGCGGATCGAGGGGAAGCCCGACCGGCCCACACGGACATACGCAAGTGGAAACCAGAAGGAAATGGAGAATTGCAGAAAAGGGAACCAAAGAGTCCATATAAGTGGCGTTTAGCAGCCTCTCTCACGAGCGCAGAGAGCCAGAGCCTCGGTCGGGCTGGGACACAATCTCTCTCCCAGGAATTGAGGAAAAGCACAGTCCCGCGCATCTGTTTCCTCAGAAAGCACATAGAGGAAGCGGGGCGTAAATCACACACAACAAAAATAGAATCAGGGCTGTTATTCAGAAGGATCTGGGAGACGTGAGCCTTTTTTTTCCAGGGCTGGCACAATTTACACCGGCATTCCTACAACAGGCCATACCTGATACGCTTTTGAAATAAATATCTTATGGGGGGCCGACGAGGCTGGCTGGGATCTTACTCTTCAATGGAATAAATAATATATATATATATATATATATATATATATATATATATATATATATATATATATATATATATACATATTTATTTTTTTCTTTACAGTCACATATTTAAGTCAACAACATAACTATTTAAAATTCAAACTTTATTGCACAAGAAAAAAAGATTGCTACATTTAACCCCTGCATGGCGGGACATGTAGTGACACTGTGGCAGGGGTGGGGAGCGTGGGTCCCGGAGGGCCGCTGTCCTGCAGAGTTTAGCCCCAACTTCCAACCTAAACACACCCGAACAAGCTACAATCAGTGGCCCTCCTGGACCAAGGCCCCCCCCCCCCCCCCCCCCGCACTATGGGGTAAGTTGTCACATAATACCTGCTCTTTATTGACACTGATTTGAGAAGACAACATTTTTTAAGAGGTTATAATATCTATGTAAGTAAGTAAATAATCTCCCACACCATATTTAGATTAGGCTACTATCAGTTTTAATGGCTTCAAAGTTTAGGCTATAAGTGAAGAAATGATTAAACACAACAATTTATCAGAATGGACAACATAATAGGCAAAACTATAAAAATATCGTTTTGCTAAACAGAAACTGTAATTAATTAAATGCATAAAATTATATCCGATAAATAAATATACAACATTCCCCATGGAAATCTTGAGAACAAAGTTTTCTTTCATCATAGTTGACTCTTATCTGAATATATTGTATTAACCAAATGCTATCACAAAAATATTATGATATGAGAATTTGCCTAATATATATGAGAGTTTTGTGCCAACTTTCCTGAGTGACATATTATCTCAAGCTGGCTTTGGCAAATCATTATATTCAATGTTTGTTTGTTTACTTTTGTCAAGAGATGAAAATTTAGCACAGCAAGAGGAGCCTGTCATGTAATCTGTCGAAAACGACTGCTTGGCTGCTGCCAAATGTATATTAGCCTACACTCTATTGATACAAATAAAATGTGAATTATGCATTGAAATGTGTCCAGTGCCATCTGGCTAAACAGTGGGTATTAAATCACACATCTGAATAGCTCGGAGAGTTTATGGAAATTCCCCGAATCTCGTAAACAGCTCTGCATGGTGTTTCTCCGAGGCCAAGAGCCCACAGCGATGAGCTCCACACGAATCCTTCAGCTGTCGTCGGTGTTAACAGCCGTGTGGAGAGAGTTTAGCATGAAGACTAAATACTGGACTCACACACACACACACACACACACACACACATTCACACACACTAGTTCACTTCCAAAACTTGAGCTGCCTTGTCTAGGTGTCTGCCTTCAAAGGATCATCATAACTGAAACATGGCACCTAATAAGTGACTGATGTGGAAAGTACAGGCAGAAACTGTTTTCCACACTAAATAGCTTTCCTTTCTATTCAAAAGAGACTCAAGAGACGGTTAATTCCAATAGAGTTTGATGTTAGCATGTCACTAAGCTGATGTAATTCTCCTTTTAAAAGCATAAAAACAACAGTCATTTTAATTGACTTCTATAGTATGGGAAAAAAATACTATGAAAGTCAATGGGGTCCATCAACTGTTTGGTTACAAGCATTCTTCAAATGTGGTTTGGAACAACTTGAGGGTAAGCGAATGATGAACTATCCCTTTAATGCTATATTTAATGGCATGAGAAACAACATTTATGGGACAGTTCATGTCACATTTTGTTGCTTGGTTTTTGAAATACTGTATGTTATTTGAATGTGAGTTTCCCAATCACGTAGAAAGGACTTGGTCTTGGATTCGCAAAATAGTTGCCCAGAGGTGTTGCAAATATGTCCACCAAATGAAATGAGTTTCTTGAAATAGGACTTTGGTCAAAATGAGGCATCTTGAGCAGTGGTTGCAACCAGGGGCCCGGCGGGGAGTTTCAGGGGGCCGCAGGACGATTTAAAGAGGCCTTCTACAAAGTCTTGATTTTGTTTTTGGGCTCTACTGGAATAATCTACTGGTTTTCATGTTTGAATGTTCAAAAACATATTTTTTTCCCATATTTAACATTGTTGAAGCTCCTCTCTTCCCATTCTAACGCTCTGTTTAGTTCCTGTTTCTGTGAAGCCCCTCCTTCTGAAAAGCGCAGTGTGCTCTGATTGGTCAGCTGGATCAGTGTGTTGTGATTGGCCAACTGGGTAGCCAGCTCACTAGCTTTTGAAACAGATTGAATGTTTTCCCTGACTTATATGAAAAACGCTTTCTCTGTCCGAGAAACAAATTGTTAGGGTTTCAATCCCTATTGTAATTGTTTAAATTTCCAAGGATCAGCATTCTCCCCTAAAAGTGACAGGGCAGACTTTGAGGAAACTTTGAAACTTTGAGGAAACTTTGAAACGTTGAGGAAACTTTGAAACTTGAAACTTTGAGGGCTGGTAGGACTCACACCGTCTACACAGCGTCTGAATTTCCGGGTATTTGGGATTTTTTGGAACTAGTCCTATAGGTTTTTGGCCCAATCGGAACCAAACCAGTGCAGTAAGATTCTGATTGTCAATAATTATGAAAAAAAAGTTAAAATTTCAATTCACAGTTTTTAAGGGCTAAAGTGGGAGGAGCAACTTTTACTAAAATGGCTATAACTCGTGAGCATACAGTATGTAAGAGCTCATTATGTGGTCGGGTAAGAAAGCATGCGGCGACCAGGCACTTGGTGGCGCTCTAACATGGAAAAACCATAAAAACTGCAATAACTATGCAACCCTAAGTCTGATTGACTTGAAAATTGGCATGCAGTGTCTTCGTCCAAGGTGCCAAGACTGCCTTTGAGGACATTCGCATATCTTGAAAAATGTGTCCTGTGGCGGGCAATGAAGTTTGAGCAGCTATCAGACAAGGTTAACGCAGGCCGATCGTAACGAAACTCGCTGCGCCTGTTTGACTCACGGCCCTAGAGGCCTGTGAGAAATTAGAAAGAAATCTCGCTTTTCACGGTTAAAAGGAGTCTATATCATGCGATTTTTGGTACACGTCCACTAACTTTTGGAACAGATTTAATGTTTTCCCTGACTTGTATGAAAATCGCTTTCTCTGTCCAAGAAACAAATTATTAGGGGGTTCAGAGCTCATTATGTGGTCGTGTAAAAAAGCACGCGGCGACTGGCCACTTGGTGGCGCTATAACATGGAAAAAACATAAAAACTGCTATTACTATGCAACCCTAAGTCTGATTGACTTGAAAATTGGCATGCAGTGTCTTCGTCCAAGGTGCCAAGACTGCCCTTGAGGACATTCGCATATCTTGAAAAATGCGTCCGGTGGCGGGCATAAAGTTTGAGCAGCTATCAGACAAGGTTAACGGAGGCCTCTAGGACCGCCACTGTTAATTGAATCGTTTGTTAAATATTAGAGATTATTTCAAAAACCAACTTTGGCGAACTAGTCCTAGGTTTTTGGCTCAACCTCAATAACTGTTAAAAAGCTTTTAAACCATATATTCCCCATGGTAAACTGCCTTTATTGGCTGTAAATGGTCTTTTCCATCTATGTTCGAGAAGGTTACACACTTGCTAATTAAAACATAATACCTTTTTACGCATGTGCTTAGAGGATTTCCTATATTTTTTTTCCGCTCAAATCTATATAAATCAGCCAGTCTATAAAACCTCCATGCAATGAATGTTCACATGTGACGATAAAACTAGTATAGGTTTCAGATCTCAAGATTTCAGGCCCTTCTTTGTTTCTTTATGAAACAATAGCCTTATAGATTCACTGTCAAGAGGAATGACATAATTCTGAATAAAAACCAAGTAGATTTTATATACTCTGTCTGTTGTGGTTTTGGAGTGCATTGATGCCTTCTCAGATAATGAGCTTTCGCCATGGGCCGTGAACACAGAGACGCACTACAGCGAAGCCTCTTCTCTGGGACTAATACATGCGACAGACTGACGAAGACGTGATTAATAACTGTATAGAAGAAGATGTTGCACAAACAGAAATGTGGTCCTAAAAATGATAATTTAGTCATAGCTAGGGTCGTCCTCTTCAAAGGCAGGCCGCACGGTTTGCTGTTGTAAGGTAGTGGCGTGTGGAGATGGAGCGGCACTATTGATGTTTGTGAAGGGGACATCAATACTGCTCTGTAATAAAGCTCTGCTGACTGCAGGGAGCCTGAGTCGCGTTTCCTCGCCCCCGCTCCACGCACCCTTCTATCGTCCCTGCTCTCAGATGTAATTACCTCGCTCGGCTATCCATTTAGGAAGTATTTGTCAAGTAAAATCATCTCTGACTGTGATGAGCGAGCAGGGCTATGTGTACGTTAATCTCCGGGGTGTTATGGGTCATTCCTTTCATGCAAAACATTTTATTTCCCCATAGTTAGTGTTCATGGATAACACTCTTAACAGATAGAAATCACATTACTTAGTTTTCTTTGATCAAAAGGAAGCAAATATGGGATGGACTGTAATTTCATTACTTTGGTTTGATTGGATGTTTTTTATTTCTGCCACTAGGCTAATTTAGGCCTACAGGTGTTTCTTCCTCACATCTTTAATTGGATTTCAAACGAAACATGTTTTCATGCCAATACTGAGTCTCATTCTCAAATAACTGAGTGGTTAATTTGCGCTTGTATGCATACACCTGAATTTGTTCGTAACTGTTCTAATGTTAATGAATTCAGATTAACCTAAATGACAGACCTAAATTTACCTGTAGTTGGTAATTTGCATTAAAGCATGTCCACATAATCTTCATATAAGGGTTTTCCATACAACCTCACTTCTCTCTCCTGCTCCTCTCACTGGGTGTGTTCGTAATCGCCCCTCATTCACTATTCCCTACATTAGTCCACTAATACATTCCACTTGAAGAAGTGAATTAACTGCTGGAAGTTTAACAAGCATTTGAAACTTGGCAAACTGGCAGCTCTAGTAGTAATGAAAAGATTTATCTTGAACTCTGTCATGAAAACGACCATGCATAAACCATTAAACAATTTAATAATCAATTAAAAAGGAACTTAAACCAGTATGATTTTATGCTGTAGCCACATTGGACCAGCGGTTTGGAAAATGGATTTAGCTGCGGGCGCCATCTTCTGGTCACAGTGCCTTACAGGTTCATTGTGGGATTGAGTGCACTCGATAACGTCCACTATGGTTTCGGACACCACTACAAATGGCTGTTCACTCTAACAGTTCCCTAATTAAGGGTAAAGGGGGCGATTTCAGATACAGCCACTGATTCCTCCGTGCAAAGCAATGATATTTGAATAAAGTAAAGTGTGTCGAATGCAATGATAAGATGTCCTACCTGCCTGTCAACATGTGTATTTCTATACCTCCACACACCTGCTCTCGCAGACATCACACAGAGTGTCAGAGGGAGAAGACAATACATCCTGCAGCTCGCTGGAGGGGTCAGGCTGCATCATCTCTAACACTTCACTACAAGTCAAGCCCTTTCTCATGTTGCTTGCTGCTCTTCTCACCATCAAATGACCAGCAGGCTTGCATGCAAGTTTTTAAATCACTTGATTTGTTTTTGTTCAGTCTGCATTTCTCACCATCAAAAGGCAGCAGATGCATAAATACACTTACTTTGTTTTTGTTTACTCCATGTAGTTCTGAGAGCTGAGGTGCATATTTTGATTTTCTCAGACGCATCAAGGTGAGTTCTCACACTCTCTCTCTCACACTCACACACACACACACACACTTTAATATGCCATTATACTCCATACAACTCCATGTAAAAGCCAGAAACTAAGCTTTTTTTTGAACAGGCCTATCTAAAGGGTTAATGGTGCCACCTGGTTATCAACAGTAATTATTACAAATTTTACCTCTTCCCAACAGGGAAAACCACCAACAATCAAAAAAGCATGATTATATGGTGTCATGGCTTTGCAATCAAAAAATGTGGTTATAATGGAAGTCAATGGGGCAAAAACAGCCACGAACAGTAAATGAGGGAGAAAAAGTTAAAATCTGATGCTGCACAAAAACTAACAATGCATCAAAACCAATGTTGTTTCTAATCTTTGACATGTCCAAGACTGTGATAAAAGGTAAAAAAAAATCCAGTCTACAATCACATTTTATATTGAAAATAAGTCATTTTGGGTTTTTTTTCCCCCAAATCTGTGACATGATTTATGAATTTGGCAATTAAAGAGTTAAAATCCTGATTTTTATGTCCAAAAAAACTGGCAATGTCATATAGCCTAGGCTACTTTGTACTGTAGTAGTGGTATCGTGGCACAAACGCTGCGTCGCCCCGCCATACTCCCGGCATGCCCGTGATCAACTTTCTTCAGCCTATCAGAAGCTGGCGCTGTTATGATTCAGGGGTGCTTTATAGTTTCCTGGTCAATGACGTCACCCACCTATGACGTTCCGTCTCGGCATTGGACTGATTCCATACGTGCTTCATGACGCACTTACGCAGGGGCGTTCCCACAGCGTTTCAACGCAGCGTCTCGTTCCCTCTTCAGGGAACTACACGCGTAACCGAGACTTTTACCTGTTCGGCGTGATGAAGTTTAATGACCCAACGACAACATCTGTACTGTAGTGCTGCCTCTTTCAAAACAAGAAAAAGATTGTGCTAAAATGCCGATTTGTTTCTGAATTTTAGCATACACAAATACGTGCTGTCATCCCTGCAGCACTCTATGACATCATCCTCCAGGAAATTACATAATTTCAATGGGAAAACAACATGATTTGTAAAGTACTAACTACAAGTATTAACAATCTTAAACATTCCATCCTGTTTGATAAAATGAGAAGAATTTGATACAATTAAAATGTACCTTACTTTCTAACAGCACAATTGCAACACAAGCATATACATTTTGTGAATGTTACAGAGCTCGAAAGGTACTAATAGGAAAGGCCCCCATGAAAGCTGGCAGAGTCAGACTGAGGTCCCCAGGCTCATCCCGAAAATGACCTGATCCCACATCACTCCCTTAATACCTGTACAAGCACAACAAACGAGCGGGAAAGTGCTGTCCTGACAGTTTGTGGCTGTTGAACCAGGAGAGGAGAGCTGGGCAGGGCAGGTGTTTCCCGCATCCCCCGGGAGAAAGCAACTACACCTGCCGGCTGCCGGCCATGTGATGGATCGATGGAAGAGGAACTGACTCAGCGCTCTAGCTCTGCACAGGACCTGATTGAAACACTCTGTCATCACACAAACAATAACAGACATTCATCTTTTAGCGTCGGCAGGGGAGGCTGCAGCCTCGTGCTTGTGCAGGACTGATGAGGGCAGTAAAGGGAAGGAGACGGGTTGCTTTAGGAAATGGTTCTGTGGACCCGCACCGTGTCAAACAGCCTTTTCAGCAAAGCTTCTTTATAAAGCACAAACACCTGCCTAATATCTGGAGGACGGAGCACAGCCGTTTAACACCATCCCTGACACTTACAGAGTCATCAGACAAACTTCATTAGTCATCTGCATCACATTCAGATAGATCATCTCTCCATACACTGCTATATGTACGCTGTAAATCTGTGATGACGGTTTATTATATGAAAACACAATATTCTTCCATAGGTAAGACTAGCTGTCAAATCACACAGAGCAGTCGGCAAGTTTTGAGTCAAAAAGTCCAAACGCTCATGTTGGTTTCAAACATCTAGTTCAAAACCCTGTTTGAATTATTGCAGTATTCAAATATTTTTTTTGTACTGTCAAATCAATTAATTATCGATTAAGTAACATTAAAGTTTGTGTTTGTATATATATATATATATGTGTGTGTGTGTGTGTGTGTTTGTGTAATAGGCCTATATATATATATATATATATATATATATATATATATATATATATATATATATATATATATATATATATATAAATATATATATAAATATATATCAAAATATATACACACACATATATTAAATAAACAAACTTTTGTTAGGTGCGGTAAATCGATTTGACAGCACAGTTTTTATTTTATTTTATAATGGTTTAATTTAGCCGAAAAGCCCTTAAAAAGTCTATGCTAATACATTATATAATTTTGACAAACGGGTATTCTTCTCAAACCAGTGACAAAAGCATTTTCCCATTGGGAGTCATTTAGTGTGACAACATGTCCTGCTATAGGGGCATGTTATCACAAAAGGTCAACATGTTTTCAATGAAGCCTTTTTTTTTCAGTTTCCAAAAACGGTGAAAACGTTAAATAGCTTTTAAAACCAAAGAATTTAAGCTATGTGTCTATACAGAGGGTGACTTTCAAAAATACCTTAATTAAATTATTCACTGGAGTAAAATTCACAACTAGCCCCACGTCTTCAGTAATCATATTCATTCTATGTGGGTCTATAAGAAATGGATAAAGAGACCGCATTTCACACGAGGTTTAAATATGATAATTGAATGTGATAATATGAAAATGATTAAGCTGTAATTATAATCCTTTAATTAGACAACCCTGAAAGGTGATAGCAATCAAAATGGCGTGTGTTTTGTTGAAGTGTAGTTCCTGTGGTCGGTGATCGGTAGAGGGCAGCCTGATCACACCGGCTCCACTAAACACAAAACATGTACTGCATCTCCACACTTACACGAGTTTACCATTGCACATGAAATTAAGAATCAATTTTTCATTCACGAAAGTCCTATTGTACCTCAGAGGTTCGCTTGCAATAGTAGACATGAGGAAACACACATCGGTTTGAACAGAGTCGTAGAGTCCGAGTGTCTGACAGTAATAGATGGACTCCAATATTACGCTCAAAAACCTTTGAGGCTTATTGAAAATGGGAAGCTAATCTTATCTAAAAGTAACACGCTTTGAAGGCGTTATGAAAAGCTGCTTTGTGTGTGCATCGCCGCCGCCCCACACACTCATAAATCTTCAGGTGAAATAATTGTTTACAGTTGGAATTAATGTAACACGCATTCCTCAGCAGCTAATAAATTAGAGACGCTCTCATTAGCATCTGAATTGATTTCCCCCCTAATTCTCATCCAGCACACAACACATGTGGCTGGGTCGTGCTCAACTTTCTCTGCCTGTTTTCTTTCTGGATTCCCAAGCAACTACAGAGAAAGAAGAAGAAGTGCAGGTTTAAAAGAAAAGAAAAGAAAAGAAACATGGACTGTAAAGCCGAAGCTTGTCATTGGTATGCAAAAAAAGAGGGTCCCTGGTTATTTATTCTGTTATTCTTTGTTGTGAACATTATAATTTATAGCTTCAGTTAGTGTATGGTTTGCAGTAATATATGCTCTCTCTGTGGAGTACAATTCAGGAGTTCTGGTGCAGGGAATAGTCTGAAAAGTTCAATAGTCTGTCATCATTTACTCACTTGCATGTTGTTCCAAAATCTGCAACTGTCTTTCCAAACAACAAATGCATAACATCACAGAATCTGTCAACAGTGCCATTGGACACATGCGTATGACTGAAGCTGATCCACACCAGGATTGGATCAATTCTCGTTTTGTCACCGATTGCAACAGTTTGAATAGGTGAAAGTTCACCTCCATATAGAAAAGAGAAGCTTAATGATTTGACTCATTGAAAAATTTACAGATTTTGAATGACATGAACCTGACTAAATAACAGTGGAAATATATTTTAATGGTCACATACTGATATTGGTATTTATTAATGGCACACACTCTAAGAAAAGTACTGTACGTAAAAATGTACTGTGTTAATCTGAAGGAATTTTTCAAATTGATTTTTCACCGTATTTTGAATTACGCATTGCACTGTTTTCTCTTTTAGGACTGAAGGAAATGTCCATAAATCTTATCAGATATGGTGCAGACAGAATTCAATTTTTTTCGTACAGTGTATCTCCACCACACATATTTAGGAGGATGTGCACCCTCTAATATTTATGGTTTTTCTATGAACAATTCTTAAACTATGCTTCCCCCATCTGAATATGTGGTTATGGGCTTGGTTTGTTGTGTTGATTTCAACCATGATGAACCTTTTTGTAGGATTAGATCAGTTCTCGAAGAAGCAGAAAGAGGGGTTTACCTGTCGTGTGTGTGTGTGTGTGTGTGTGTGAGTAAGACTGGGTTGACAGTGCTCTCTTATCTTGTCCTGTGCTGCTTATCTGTTCAGTGTTCAGCAGCAGGTCTGCTCAGATCCCAGAGCCCAAACCTCCAACCAGGATCAAGAGAGAAATTCAAACACTCACACACAATTACTCAGCTGTCTAAATTAGGGCGTAGACTTGAATTAATTGAGCTGTTTAGTCCAAATTTTCTGAAGAGACACTATTGCTTTATATGATGAACATACTGAAATTAGGCTTTTCTTTACATAAAAATATTGATCAGCGAACATAAACAGAAGCTTAACCGAACCTGCTTGATGCACGACAATGAACCTCATTGGTTCTTGCTGAAGCTCAAACGTGCTGCGTAACACGAGATTGAACCTCATTGGTTCTTGCAGAAGCTCAAACGTGCTGCGTAACATGAGAATGAACCTCATTGGTTCTTGCTGAAGCTCAAACGTGCTGCGTAACACGAGAATGAACCTCATTGGTTCTTGCTGAAGCTCAAACGTTCTGCGCAACACGAGAATGAACCTCATTGGTTCTTGCTGAAGCTCAAACGTGCTGCGTAACACGAGAATGAACCTCATTGGTTCTTGCTGAAGCTCAAACGTGCTGCGTTACACGAGAATGAACCTCATTGGTTCTTGCAGAAGCTCAAACGTGCTGCGTAACACGAGAATGAACCTCATTGGTTCTTGCAGAAGCTCAAACGTGCTGCGTTACACGAGAATGAACCTCATTGGTTCTTGCAGAAGCTCAAACGTGCTGCGTAACACGAGAATGAGCCTCATTGGTTCTTGCTGAAGCTCAAACGTGCTGCGTTACACGAGAATAAACCTCATTGGTTCTTGCAGAAGCTCAAACGTGCTGCGTAACACGAGAATGAACCTCATTGGTTCTTGCAGAAGCTCAAACGTGCTCCGTAACAAGAGAATGAACCTCATTGGTTCTTGCAGAAGCTCAAACATTCTGCGTAACACGAGAATGAACCTCATTGGTTCTTGCTGAAACTCAAACGTGCTGCGTAATACGAGAATGAACCTCATTGGTTCTTGCTGAAACTCAAACGTGCTGCGTAACACGAGAATGAACCTCATTGGTTCTTGCAGAAGCTCAAACGTGCTGCGTAACACGAGAATGAACCTCATTGGTTCTTGCAGAAGCTCAAGCGTGCTGCGTAACACGAGAATGAACCTCATTGGTTCTTGCAGAAGCTCAAACGTG
Organism: Tiaroga cobitis; assembly: GCA_030578255.1. Classification (NCBI taxonomy): domain Eukaryota; kingdom Metazoa; phylum Chordata; class Actinopteri; order Cypriniformes; family Leuciscidae; genus Tiaroga; species Tiaroga cobitis. Next base: position 8,095,087 of record CM060599.1, read on the forward strand.
CTGCGTAACACGAGAATGAACCTCATTGGTTCTTGCAGAAGCTCAAACGTGCTGCGTAACACGAGAATGAACCTCATTGGTTCTTGCTGAAGCTCAAACGTGCTGCGTAACACGAGAATGAACCTCATTGGTTCTTGCTGAAACTCAAACGTGCTGCGTAACACGAGAATGAACCTCATTGGTTCTTGCAGAAGCTCAAACGTGCTGTGTAACACGAGAATGAACCTCATTGGTTCTTGCTGAAACTCAAACGTGCTGCGTAACACGAGAATTAACCTCATTGGTTCTTGCTGAAACTCAAACGTGCTGCGTCACACGAGAATGAACCTCATTGGTTCTTGCAGAAGCTCAAACGTGCTGTGTAACACAAGAATGGAACTCATTGGTTCTTGCTGAAACTCAAACGTGCTGCGTAACACGAGAATGAACCTCATTGGTTCTTGCTGAAGCTCAAACGTGCTGCGTAACACGAGAATGAACCTCATTGGTTCTTGCTGAAACTCAAACGTGCTGCGTAACACGAGAATGAACCTCATTGGTTCTTGCAGAAGCTCAAACGTGCTGTGTAACACGAGAATGAACCTCATTGGTTCTTGCTGAAACTCAAACGTGCTGCGTAACACGAGAATTAACCTCATTGGTTCTTGCTGAAACTCAAACGTGCTGCGTCACACGAGAATGAACCTCATTGGTTCTTGCAGAAGCTCAAACGTGCTGTGTAACACAAGAATGGAACTCATTGGTTCTTGCTGAAACTCAAACGTGCTGCGTAACACGAGAATGAACCTCATTGGTTCTTGCAGAAGCTCAAACGTGCTGTGTAACACGAGAATGAACCTCATTGGTTCTTGCTGAAACTCAAACGTGCTGCGTAACACGAGAATGAACCTCATTGGTTCTTGCTGAAACTCAAACGTGCTGCGTAACACGAGAATGAACCTCATTGGTTCTTGCAGAAGCTCAAACGTGCTGCGTAACACGAGAATGAACCTCATTGGTTCTTGCTGAAGCTCAAACGTGCTGCGTAACAAGAGAATGAACCTCATTGGTTCTTGCTGAAACTCAATCGTGCTGCATAACACGAGAATGAACCTCATTGGTTCTTGCTGATACTCAAACGTGCTGCGTAACACGAGAATGAACCTCATTGGTTCTTGGAGAAACTCAAACGTGCTGCGTAACACGAGAATGAACCTCATTGGTTCTTGCTGAAGCTCAAACATGCTGCGTAACACGAGAATGAACCTCATTGGTTCTTGCTGAAACTCAAACGTGCTGCGTAACATGAGAATGAACCTCATTGGTTCTTGCTGAAGCTCAAACGTGCTGCGTAACACGAGAATGAACCTCATTGGTTCTTGCTGAAGCTCAAACGTTCTGCGCAACACGAGAATGAACCTCATTGGTTCTTGCTGAAGCTCAAACGTGCTGCGTAACACGAGAATGAACCTCATTGGTTCTTGCTGAAGCTCAAACGTGCTGCGTTACACGAGAATGAACCTCATTGGTTCTTGCAGAAGCTCAAACGTGCTGCGTAACACGAGAATGAACCTCATTGGTTCTTGCAGAAGCTCAAACATGCTGCGTTACACGAGAATGAACCTCATTGGTTCTTGCAGAAGCTCAAACGTGCTGCGTAACACGAGAATGAACCTCATTGGTTCTTGCTGAAGCTCAAACGTGCTGCGTAACACGAGAATGAACCTCATTGGTTCTTGCTGAAACTCAAACGTGCTGCGTAACACGAGAATGAACCTCATTGGTTCTTGCAGAAGCTCAAACGTGCTGTGTAACACGAGAATGAACCTCATTGGTTCTTGCTGAAACTCAAACGTGCTGCGTAACACGAGAATTAACCTCATTGGTTCTTGCTGAAACTCAAACGTGCTGCGTCACACGAGAATGAACCTCATTGGTTCTTGCAGAAGCTCAAACGTGCTGTGTAACACAAGAATGGAACTCATTGGTTCTTGCTGAAACTCAAACGTGCTGCGTAACACGAGAATGAACCTCATTGGTTCTTGCAGAAGCTCAAACGTGCTGTGTAACACGAGAATGAACCTCATTGGTTCTTGCTGAAACTCAAACGTGCTGCGTAACACGAGAATGAACCTCATTGGTTCTTGCTGAAACTCAAACGTGCTGCGTAACACGAGAATGAACCTCATTGGTTCTTGCAGAAGCTCAAACGTGCTGCGTAACACGAGAATGAACCTCATTGGTTCTTGCTGAAGCTCAAACGTGCTGCGTAACAAGAGAATGAACCTCATTGGTTCTTGCTGAAACTCAATCGTGCTGCATAACACGAGAATGAACCTCATTGGTTCTTGCTGATACTCAAACGTGCTGCGTAACACGAGAATGAACCTCATTGGTTCTTGGAGAAACTCAAACGTGCTGCGTAACACGAGAATGAACCTCATTGGTTCTTGCTGAAGCTCAAACATGCTGCGTAACACGAGAATGAACCTCATTGGTTCTTGCTGAAACTCAAACGTGCTGCGTAACATGAGAATGAACCTCATTGGTTCTTGCTGAAGCTCAAACGTGCTGCGTAACACGAGAATGAACCTCATTGGTTCTTGCTGAAGCTCAAACGTTCTGCGCAACACGAGAATGAACCTCATTGGTTCTTGCTGAAGCTCAAACGTGCTGCGTAACACGAGAATGAACCTCATTGGTTCTTGCTGAAGCTCAAACGTGCTGCGTTACACGAGAATGAACCTCATTGGTTCTTGCAGAAGCTCAAACGTGCTGCGTAACACGAGAATGAACCTCATTGGTTCTTGCAGAAGCTCAAACGTGCTGCGTTACACGAGAATGAACCTCATTGGTTCTTGCAGAAGCTCAAACGTGCTGCGTAACACGAGAATGAGCCTCATTGGTTCTTGCTGAAGCTCAAACGTGCTGCGTTACACGAGAATAAACCTCATTGGTTCTTGCAGAAGCTCAAACGTGCTGCGTAACACGAGAATGAACCTCATTGGTTCTTGCAGAAGCTCAAACGTGCTCCGTAACAAGAGAATGAACCTCATTGGTTCTTGCAGAAGCTCAAACATTCTGCGTAACACGAGAATGAACCTCATTGGTTCTTGCTGAAACTCAAACGTGCTGCGTAATACGAGAATGAACCTCATTGGTTCTTGCTGAAACTCAAACGTGCTGCGTAACACGAGAATGAACCTCATTGGTTCTTGCAGAAGCTCAAACGTGCTGCGTAACACGAGAATGAACCTCATTGGTTCTTGCAGAAGCTCAAGCGTGCTGCGTAACACGAGAATGAACCTCATTGGTTCTTGCAGAAGCTCAAACGTGCTGCGTAACACGAGAATGAACCTCATTGGTTCTTGCAGAAGCTCAAACGTGCTGCGTAACACGAGAATGAACCTCATTGGTTCTTGCTGAAGCTCAAACGTGCTGCGTAACACGAGAATGAACCTCATTGGTTCTTGCTGAAACTCAAACGTGCTGCGTAACACGAGAATGAACCTCATTGGTTCTTGCAGAAGCTCAAACGTGCTGTGTAACACGAGAATGAACCTCATTGGTTCTTGCTGAAACTCAAACGTGCTGCGTAACACGAGAATTAACCTCATTGGTTCTTGCTGAAACTCAAACGTGCTGCGTCACACGAGAATGAACCTCATTGGTTCTTGCAGAAGCTCAAACGTGCTGTGTAACACAAGAATGGAACTCATTGGTTCTTGCTGAAACTCAAACGTGCTGCGTAACACGAGAATGAACCTCATTGGTTCTTGCAGAAGCTCAAACGTGCTGTGTAACACGAGAATGAACCTCATTGGTTCTTGCTGAAACTCAAACGTGCTGCGTAACACGAGAATGAACCTCATTGGTTCTTGCTGAAACTCAAACGTGCTGCGTAACACGAGAATGAACCTCATTGGTTCTTGCTGAAGCTCAAACATGCTGCGTAACACGAGAATGAACCTCATTGGTTCTTGCTGAAACTCAAACGTGCTGCGTAACACGAGAATGAACCTCATTGGTTCTTGCTGAAACTCAAACGTGCTGCGTAACACGAGAATGAACCTCATTGGTTCTTGCAGAAGCTCAAACGTGCTGTGTAACACGAGAATGAACCTCATTGGCTCTTGCGGAAACTCAAACGTGCTGCGTAACACGAGAATGAACCTCATTGGTTCTTGCTGAAACTCAAACGTGCTGCGTAACACGAGAATGAACCTCATTGGTTCTTGCAGAAGCTCAAACGTGCTGCGTAACACGAGAATGAACCTCATTGGTTCTTGGAGAAACTCAAACGTGCTGCGTAACACGAGAATGAACCTCATTGGTTCTTGCTGAAGCTCAAACGTGCTGCGTAACACGAGAATGAACCTCATTGGTTCTTGCTGAAACTCAATCGTGCTGCGTAACACGAGAATGAACCTCATTGGTTCTTGCTGAAACTCAATCGTGCTGCGTAACACGAGAATGAACCTCATTGGTTCTTGCTGATACTCAAACGTGCGGCGTAACACGAGAATGAACCTCATTGGTTCTTGGAGAAACTCAAACGTGCTGCGTAACACGAGACTGAACCTCATTGGTTCTTGCTGAAACTCAAACGTGCTGGGTAACACGAGAATGAACCTCATTGGTTCTTGCAGAAGCTCAAACTTGAGGCGTAACACAAGAATGAACCTCATTGGTTCTTGCTGAAACTCAAACGTACTGCGTAACACGAGAATGAACCTCATTGGTTCTTGGAGAAGCTTAAACGTGCTGCGTAACACGAGAATGAACCTCATTGGTTCTTGCTGAAGCTCAAACGTGCTGCGTGACACGAGAATGAACCTCATTGTTCTTGCTGAAGCTCAAACGTGCTGCGTAACACGAGGATGACCTCATTGGTTCTTGCTGAAGCTCAAACGTTCTGCGTAACACGAGAATGAACCTCATTGGTTCTTGCAGAAGCTCAAACGTGTTGCGTAACACGAGAATGAACCTCATTGGTTCTTGCTGAAACTCAAACGTTCTGCGTAACACGAGAATGAACCTCATTGGTTCTTGCAGAAGCTCAAACGTGCTGCGTAACACGAGAATGAACCTCATTGGTTCTTGCTGAAGCTCAAACGTTCTGCGTAACACGAGAATGAACCTCCTTGGTTCTTGCAGAAACTCAAACGTGCTGTGTAACACGAGAATGAACCTCATTGGTTCTTGCTGAAGCTCAAACGTTCTGCGTAACACGAGAATGAACCTCCTTGGTTCTTGCAGAAGCTCAATTGTTTTGCGTAACACGAGAATGAACCTCATTGGTTCTTGCAGAAGCTCAAACGTTGTGCGTAACACGAGAATGAACCTCATTGGTTCTTGCAGAAGCTCAAACGTGCTGCGTAACACGAGAATGAATATCATTGGTTCTTGCAGAAGCTCAAACGTTCTGCTTAACACGAGAATAAACCTCATTGGTTCTTGCTGAAACTCAAACGTGCTGCGTAACATGAGAATGAACCTCATTGGTTCTTGCTGAAACTCTAACGTGCTGCGTAACAAGAGAATGAACCTCATTTGTTCTTGCAGAAGCTCAAACGTGCTGCGTAACACGAGAATGAACCTCATTGGTTCTTGCAGAAGCTCAAACGTTCTGCGTAACACGCAAATGAACCTCATTGGTTCTTGGAGAAGCTCAAACATTCTGCGTAACACGCGAATGAACCTCATTGGTTCTTGGAGAAGCTCAAACGTTCTGCGTAATACGCGAATGAACCTCATTGGTTCTTGCAGAAGCTCAAACGTTCTGCGTAACACGAGAATGAACCTCCTTGGTTCTTGCAGAAGCTCAAACGTGCTGTGTAACACGAGAATGAACCTCATTGGTTCTTGGAGAAGCTCAAACGCTCTGCGTAACACGAGAATGAACCTCCTTGGTTCTTGCAGAAGCTCAAACGTGCTGTGTAACACGAGAATGAACCTCATTGGTTCTTGGAGAAGCTCAAACGCTCTGCGTAACACGAGAATAAACCTCATTGGTTCTTGGAGAAGCTCAAACATTCTGCGTAACACGCGAATGAACCTCATTGGTTCTTGGAGAAGCTCAAACGTTCTGCGTAATACGCGAATGAACCTCATTGGTTCTTGCAGAAGCTCAAACGTTCTGCGTAACACGAGAATGAACCTCCTTGGTTCTTGCAGAAGCTCAAAATTTCTGCGTAACACGCGAATGAACCTCATTGGTTCTTGGAGAAGCTCAAACGCTCTGCGTAACACGAGAATGAACCTCATTGGTTCTTGCAGAAGCTCAAACGTTCTGCGTAACACGCAAATGAACCTCATTGGTTCTTGGAGAAGCTCAAACGTTTTGCGTAACACGAGAATGAACCTCATTGGTTCTTGCAGAAGCTCAAACGTGCTGCGTAACTTGAGAATGAACCTCATTGGTTCTTGCTGAAACTCTAACGTGCTGCGTAACACGAGAATGAACCTCATTGGTTCTTGCAGAAGCTCAAACGTGCTGCGTAACACGAGAATGAAACTCATTGGTTCTTGCAGAAGCTCAAACGTTCTGCGTAACACGCGAATGAACCTCATTGGTTCTTGGAGAAGCTCAAACATTCTGCGTAACACGCGAATGAACCTCATTGGTTCTTGGAGAAGCTCAAATGTTCTGCGTAATACGCGAATGAACCTCATTGGTTCTTGCAGAAGCTCGAACGTTCTGCGTAACACGAGAATGAACCTCCTTGGTTCTTGCAGAAGCTCAAACGTGCTGTGTTACACGAGAATGAACCTCATTGGTTCTTGGAGAAGCTCTAAACGTGCTGCGTAACACGAGAATGAACCTCATTGGTTCTTGGAGAAGCTCAAACGCTCTGCGTAACACGAGAATGAACCTCATTGGTTCTTGCAGAAGCTCAAACGTTCTGCGTAACACGCAAATGAACCTCATTGGTTCTTGCTGAAGCTCAAACGTGCTGCGTAACAAGAGAATGAACCTCATTGGTTCTTGCTGAAGCTCAAACGTTCTGCGTAACACGAGAATGAACCTCATTGGTTCTTGCTGAAGCTCAAACGTTCTGCGTAACACGAGAATGAACCTCATTGGTTCTTGCTGAAGCTCAAACGTTCTGCGTAAGACGAGAATGAACCTAATTGGTCTTGCTGAAGCTCAAACGTTCTGCGTAACACGAGAATGAACCTCCTTGGTTCTTGCAGAAGCTCAAACGTGCTGTGTAACACGAGAATGAACCTCATTGGTTCTTGCAGAAGCTCAAACGTTCTGCGTAACACGAGAATGAACCTCATTGGTTCTTGCTGAAGCTCAAACGTTCTGCGTAACACGAGAATGAACCTCATTGGTTCTTGCAGAAGCTCAAACGTTCTGCGTAACACGAGAATGAACCTCATTGGTTCTTGCTGAAGCTCAAACGTTCTGCGTAACACGAGAATGAACCTCATTGGTTCTTGCAGAAGCTCAAACGTGCTGCGTAACACGAGAATGAACCTCATTGTTCTTGCTGAAGCTCAAACGTGCTGCGTAACACGAGGATGACCTCATTGGCTCTTGCTGAAGCTCAAACGTTCTACGTAACACGAGAATGAACCTCATTGGTTCTTGCAGAAGCTCAAACGTGCTGCGTAACACGAGAATGAACCTCATTGGTTCTTGCTGAAACTCAAACGTTCTGCGTAACACGAGAATGAACCTCATTGGTTCTTGCAGAAGCTCAAACGTGCTGCGTAACACGAGAATGAACCTCATTGGTTCTTGCTGAAGCTCAAACGTTCTGCGTAACACGAGAATGAACCTCCTTGGTTCTTGCAGAAGCTCAAACGTGCTGTGTAACACGAGAATGAACCTCATTTGTTCTTGCTAAAGCTCAAACGTTCTGCGTAACACGAGAATGAACCTCCTTGGTTCTTGCAGAAGCTCAATCGTTTTGCGTAACACGAGAATGAACCTCATTGGTTCTTGCAGAAGCTCAAACGTTGTGCGTAACACGAGAATGAACCTCATTGGTTCTTGCAGAAGCTCAAACGTGCTGCGTAACACGAGAATGAATATCATTGGTTCTTGCAGAAGCTCAAACGTTCTGCGTAACACGAGAATGAACCTCATTGGTTCTTGCTGAAACTCAAACGTGCTGCGTAACACGAGAATGAACCTCATTGGTTCTTGCTGAAACTCAAACGTGCTGCGTAACACGAGAATGAACCTCATTGGTTCTTGCTGAAACTCAAACGTGCTGCGTAACATGAGAATGAACCTCATTGGTTCTTGCTGAAACTCTAACGTGCTGCGTAACAAGAGAATGAACCTCATTGGTTCTTGCAGAAGCTCAAACGTTCTGCGTAACACGAGAATGAACCTCATTGGTTCTTGCAGAAGCTCAAACGTTCTGCGTAACACGAGAATGAACCTCATTGGTTCTTGGAGAAGCTCAAACATTCTGCGTAACACGCGAATGAACCTCATTGGTTCTTGGAGAAGCTCAAACGTTCTGCGTAATACGCGAATGAACCTCATTGGTTCTTGCAGAAGCTCAAACGTTCTGCGTAACACGAGAATGAACCTCCTTGGTTCTTGCAGAAGCTCAAACGTGCTGTGTAACACGAGAATGAACCTCATTGGTTCTTGGAGAAGCTCAAAAGTTCTGCGTAACACGCGAATGAACCTCATTGGTTCTTGGAGAAGCTCAAACGCTCTGCGTAACACGAGAATGAACCTCATTGGTTCTTGCAGAAGCTCAAACGTTCTGCGTAACACGCAAATGAACCTCATTGGTTCTTGGAGAAGCTCAAACGTTCTGCGTAACACGAGAATGAACCTCATTGGTTCTTGCAGAAGCTCAAACGTGCTGCGTAACACGAGAATGAACCTCATTGGTTCTTGCTGAAACTCAAACATTCAGCGTAACACGAGAATGAACCTCATTGGTTCTTGCAGAAGCTCAAACGTGCTGCGTAACACGAGAATGAACCTCATTGGTTCTTGCTGAAGCTCAAACGTTCTGCGTAACACGAGAATGAACCTCCTTGGTTCTTGCAGAAGCTCAAACGTGCTGTGTAACACGAGAATTAACCTCATTGGTTCTTGCAGAAGCTCAAACGTGCTGCGTAACACGAGAATGAACCTCATTGGTTCTTGCTGAAACTCAAACGTTCTGCGTAACACGAGAATGAACCTCATTGGTTCTTGCAGAAGCTCAAACGTGCTGCGTAACACGAGAATGAACCTCATTGGTTCTTGCTGAAGCTAAAACGTTCTGCGTAACACGAGAATGAACCTCCTTGGTTCTTGCAGAAGCTCAAACGTGCTGTGTAACACGAGAATGAACCTCATTTGTTCTTGCTGAAGCTCAAACGTTCTGCGTAACACGAGAATGAACTTCCTTGGTTCTTGCAGAAGCTCAATCGTTTTGCGTAACACGAGAATGAACCTCATTGGTTCTTGCAGAAGCTCAAACGTTGTGCGTAACACGAGAATGAACCTCATTGGTTCTTGCAGAAGCTCAAACGTGCTGCGTAACACGAGAATGAATATCATTGGTTCTTGCAGAAGCTCAAACGTTCTGCGTAACACGAGAATGAACCTCATTGGTTCTTGCTGAAACTCAAACGTGCTGCGTAACACGAGAATGAACCTCATTGGTTCTTGCTGAAACTCAAACGTGCTGCGTAACACGAAAATGAACCTCATTGGCTCTTGCTGAAACTCAAACGTGCTGCGTAACATGAGAATGAACCTCATTGGTTCTTGCTGAAACTCTAACGTGCTGCGTAACAAGAGAATGAACCTCATTGGTTCTTGCAGAAGCTCAAACGTTCTGCGTAACACGAGAATGAACCTCATTGGTTCTTGCAGAAGCTCAAACGTTCTGCGTAACACGAGAATGAACCTCATTGGTTCTTGGAGAAGCTCAAACATTCTGCGTAACACGCGAATGAACCTCATTGGTTCTTGGAGAAGCTCAAACGTTCTGCGTAATACGCGAATGAACCTCATTGGTTCTTGCAGAAGCTCAAACGTTCTGCGTAACACGAGAATGAACCTCCTTGGTTCTTGCAGAAGCTCAAACGTGCTGTGTAACACGAGAATGAACCTCATTGGTTCTTGGAGAAGCTCAAAAGTTCTGCGTAACACGCGAATGAACCTCATTGGTTCTTGGAGAAGCTCAAACGCTCTGCGTAACACGAGAATGAACCTCATTGGTTCTTGCAGAAGCTCAAACGTTCTGCGTAACACGCAAATGAACCTCATTGGTTCTTGGAGAAGCTCAAACGTTCTGCGTAACACGAGAATGAACCTCATTGGTTCTTGCAGAAGCTCAAACGTGCTGCGTAACACGAGAATGAACCTCATTGGTTCTTGCTGAAACTCAAACGTTCAGCGTAACACGAGAATGAACCTCATTGGTTCTTGCAGAAGCTCAAACGTGCTGCGTAACACGAGAATGAACCTCATTGGTTCTTGCTGAAGCTCAAACGTTCTGCGTAACACGAGAATGAACCTCCTTGGTTCTTGCAGAAGCTCAATTGTTCTGCGTAACACGAGAATGAACCTCATTGGTTCTTGCAGAAGCTCAAACGTTCTGCGTAACACGAGAATGAACCTCATTGGTTCTTGCAGAAGCTCAAACGTGCTGGGTAACACGAGAATGAATATCATTGGTTCTTGCAGAAGCTCAAACGTTCTGCGTAACACGAGAATGAACCTCATTGGTTCTTGTTGAAGCTCCAACGTGCTGCGTAACACGAGAATGAACCTCATTGGTTCTTGCTGAAGCTCAAACGTGCTGCGTAACACGAGAATGAACCTCATTGGTTCTTGCTGAAGCTCAAACGTTCTGCGTAACACGAGAATGAACCTCATTGGTTCTTGCTGAAGCTCAAACGTTCTGGGTAACACGAGAATGAACCTCATTGGTTCTTGCTGAAGCTCAAACGTGCTGCGTAACACGAGAATGAACCTCATTGGTTCTTGTTAAAACTCAAACGTGCTGCGTAACACGAGAATGAACCTCATTGGTTCTTGCTGAAACTCAAACGTGCTGCGTAACATGAGAATGAACCTCATTGGTTCTTGCTGAAACTCAAACGTGCTGCGTAACAAGAGAATGAACCTCATTGGTTCTTGCAGAAGCTCAAACGTGCTGCGTAACACAAGAATGAACCTCATTGGTTCTTGCAGAAGCTCAAACGCTCTGCGTAACACGCGAATGAACCTCATTGGTTCTTGGAGAAGCTCAAACATTCTGCGTAACAAGAGAATGAACCTCATTGGTTCTTGGAGAAGCTCAAACATTCTGCGTAATACGCGAATGAACCTCATTGGTTCTTGGAGAAGCTCAAACGTTCTGCGTAATACGCGAATGAACCTCATTGGTTCTTGCTGAAGCTCAAATCTGCTGCGTAACACGAGAATGAACCTCATTGGTTCTTGCTGAAACTCAAACGTGCTGCATAACACGAGAATGAACCTCATTGGTTCTTGCTGAAACTCAAACGTGCTGCGTAACACGAGAATGAACCTCATTGGTTCTTGCTGAAACTCAAACGTGCTGCGTAACAAGAGAATGAACCTCATTGGTTCTTGCAGAAGCTCAAACGTGCTGCGTAACACGAGAATGAACCTCATTGGTTCTTGCAGAAGCTCAAACGCTCTGCGTAACACGCGAATGAACCTCATTGGTTCTTGGAGAAGCTCAAACATTCTGCGTAACACGCGAATGAACCTCATTGGTTCTTGGAGAAGCTCAAACATTCTGCGTAATACGCGAATGAACCTCATTGGTTTTTGGAGAAGCTCAAACGTTCTGCGTAATACGCGAATGAACCTCATTGGTTCTTGCAGAAGCTCAAACGTTCTGCGTAACACGAGAATGAACCTCATTGGTTCTTGCAGAAGCTCAAACGTGCTGCGTAACACGAGAATGAACCCCATTGGTTCTTGCTGAAGCTCAAACGTGCTGCGTAACACGAGAATGAACCTCATTGGTTCTTGCTGAAGCTCAGACGTGCTGCGTAACACGAGAATGAACCTCATTGGTTCTTGCTGAAACTCAAACGTGCTGCATAACACGAGAATGAACCTCATTGGTTCTTGCTGAAACTCAAACGTGCTGCGTAACACGAGAATGAACCTCATTGGTTCTTGCTGAAACTCAAACGTGCTGCGTAACATGAGAATGAACCTCATTCGTTCTTGCTGAAACTCAAACGTGCTGCGTAACAAGAGAATGAACCTCATTGGTTCTTGCAGAAGCTCAAACGTGCTGCGTAACACGAGAATGAACCTCATTGGTTCTTGCTGAAGCTCAGACGTGCTGCGTAACACGAGAATGAACCTCATTGGTTCTTGCTGAAGCTCAGACGTGCTGCGTAACACGAGAATGAACCTCATTGGTTCTTGCTGAAACTCAAACGTGCTGCATAACACGAGAATGAACCTCATTGGTTCTTGCTGAAACTCAAACGTGCTGCGTAACACGAGAATGAACCTCATTGGTTCTTGCTGAAACTCAAACGTGCTGCGTAACATGAGAATGAACCTCATTCGTTCTTGCTGAAACTCAAACGTGCTGCGTAACACGAGAATGAACCTCATTGGTTCTTGCTGAAACTCAAACGTGCTGCGTAACACGAGAATGAACCTCATTGGTTCTTGCAGAAGCTCAAACGCTCTGCGTAACACGCGAATGAACCTCATTGGTTCTTGGAGAAGCTCAAACGTTTTGCGTAATACGCGAATGAACCTCATTGGTTCTTGCAGAAGCTCAAACGTTCTGCGTAACACGAGAATGAACCTCATTGGTTCTTGCAGAAGCTCAAACGTGCTGCGTAACACGAGAATGAACCTCATTGGTTCTTGCTGAAGCTCAAACGTGCTGCGTAACACGAGAATGAACCTCATTGGTTCTTGCTGAAGCTCAAACGTGCTGTGTAACACGAGAATGAACCTCATTGGTTCTTGCAGAAGCTCAAACGTGCTGCGTAACACGAGAATG
>CM060599.1:8110554-8150554 GCA_030578255.1 Tiaroga cobitis
CGAGTCTGAGGAGGCGGGGGCGGGGGCGGGGGCGGGGGCGGGGGCGGGAGAAACAGCGATCTCCGATATTTTTAATTGGACTGCAGTACCTATTTCAACCACTAGCTGTAATTCTTACAGACTGCACCTTTAATAAAGTGTTGAATCCGCAACCTAGTCGGAACATTCTTGCTAAGCGTTTTGCAAACATTTTGCAATATTTCTGAATACAACTTAAATCAGCCTAAGGTGGTTTTCTCACAATTGGTTGCATGTTAATTGCAATTAAATATATTATAGTTTAAACTTATATTATATGCAATTGTGTTTTTTTTTCACTCACTTAAGGACATCTTTATATGTAATTTCATAATTCTATTATTTTTTAAATATGGCAACTGCCGAACATACTGACAAGCATTTTTGGTAAACTAAAATATACTTTAATGCCATTTCTATTGAAATGTGTATGTCATGTATTTGTAATTACACATTTGTATTGCACACTATTTGTAATTACACATTTATAAATATGAAGTTGCAATTTAGTACATTTCAAATATATTAACTTTTAAATGTAATATTGAATAACACTATATTTCAAATTATGATCTAGAACTTTTACATGTGCTTTAGTATCAAAACATCAAGTGTACTTCTTTAAAGCACAACAAATGATTTTTAGTGATTATAATTGTTTAAAATGTACTTTACAGTAAAACTTCATTTGATATTATTAAAAAAGTGCACTCTGTGTACTTAAGTGTGTGAAGGAAAAGTCATGGAAGTTCCTCTCTTTACACTCCAGCGGCGTTTTATTTCATGAATACATTATGATATTATTTGCAAGTGCGGTTCTTAAAAATATACAGTATATGTATGTAAAAATATAGACTTTTTCATAAGGGTTTGTCTATCCTTAGGCTGGTTTAAGATATTTTTTCAGCAGGGCAACAGAGATCCACTGTTTTGAAAAACTGACTGTGTAACTAAACTGACCAAACGAGTGGTTACATTCTCTCTCCCTCAATGACACACACTTACATGTATGGGCAAATGGCTGAGTCTCGACCGAAGAGCATGAGCACTGTGTGTCTGTAGACTCTCTCTCTCTCTCTCTCTCTCTCTCTCTCTCTCTCTCTCTCTCTCTCTCTCTCTCTCTCTCTCTCTCTCTCCTGAATAGAGTGCCTGGCATTTGTCCTCAGCTGTAATGTAATTGTGTTTTACTGCACAGTGCAGTGTAATTGCTGACTAGTCTGTTAACCTTTTAAATCAGCACACAGCTGTGCTGCTGGAGAGAAGACTGATAACAACAGAGAGAGCAAGAGAGCGAGGGAGGGAGAGGGCAAAGAGAAAGAGAGAGACAAAAACAGAGCATGCACATAGAGTTGTCATATAGTATCATTTGCATTTTTTCTTAGTTGCACATAAAGTCTTTAATTCCCTTTATGTCTGCTTGGAGGGATAAAACATTTAATACACTTAAAAATGAAAATTGTTCACTCACCTATGCTGTTGCAAACCCACCCGACTTTCTTCTGTATGCAAAAAGAGAAGTTTTCTTTTCCATACAAAGAAAGCTCAGTGACCAGGGGCTGTTTCTAAAGTCGAAAAGGACAAAACACACCATACACAAATCATAAAACAGTCCAAGGCACCATATTCCAAGACTTCCGAGAAAACGATATTATCAGATAAATTACATTTAATACACATTCAGCATTTCTGTGACTCATTCTAAAAAGATCTGTGAATGTTGTGAGCTATTTTCGGGGGATTGGCTGATTGGGACATATAAACTATATGTTTGTATACTAATCGATCAATCACGATTAATCGCATCTAAGCTTGTATTTATAATACATGTGTTTACATTATACAGTATATATGCACACACACACACACACACACACACACGCGCACACACACACACACACACACACACACACACACACACACACACACTCACTCACTCACACACACGCACATATACAAACACAAACTTGTATGTTAGATGCGATTAATCACGATTAATCGATTTGACAGCAGATTATGGTACACACATTCACTGTTATATAGTTTTCCATCAATAAACTCCTAATAACTGCTTATTGATAACTGTGTTTGACTAGTTAGGACAATATTTAGGGGGAAACATGGGTTTTTAGGCAGTTTCAGGTAATTCACAATTCTTTGTATTTGTGATTCAAAAAGGAATTGTTAATTGTACACTGGAAAATATGTAGTTGCTTTTTTTTCCTTTTCTTTTTTTTACAGTGTTTGAAAAAACAATCACCAATAATAGATAGTTCCATCAACAATTCAGAAACTGTTAGCATTGGTTGGGGATCCATAATCTCATTGGCAGCTTTCTCCTGGGAGTCATTTGGATTGATGATCGCTCCGGATGATCCGGACGGCTGGGGAATGTGAGGACGCTTCACAGAACCACACGCTTACATCACGATCATTCCCCCTTACAGTTCGCTGAACAAATTAAAGAGTAGTTTCGTGACGAAGTAATATGCAGTAATGGCCAGTCCATGAACTAATCAATCTCTGCAAATGTTTCTTTTTAATAATTCAGTCAAACTGATTCGCAAAGTGTCTGTGATGGCTAATGGGATTTAAGGAGAGGTGAAAACAGCTCGTCAAAAGTTATATGCATGTGCATTTTAAACACCACTTTAATGATACTCAAATTAATTCGTTTTATGAAATTTTCTCGTTGAAGTCGGTTCTGTATCCCATAATGCACAATTCTGAGCTGGTGTGATAAAGGCAAACAATACTCAGAAGAGAAATATGGCACACTCTTTGTCAGCACTTTTATATTAATGTATTACTATTAGGATTGACAGAGTTAACACCAAATTAGTGTATATTATATGATTATTATATTATTATATATATTTAATACATAAATCTATCAGGAAACAATGGAGAAATCTCTCCTACCAAATAATCAGCAAATTTATTCGTCAAGCTTTTGCCAAAAGTAGAGTCATTTGCAGTCATCGTATGTTTAAATTTATGTTTAGAGCTGAAGTATGAAAATGTATGTATGTGTGAAACAGAAATAATGACTTATTCATTTTTCTTTGACAAAATTATTTGACTCTATTGCTGGCCTTATTTTGAAGTGTTTCTATTATTTCCTCCACCTTTTTCAGGCAGTGTAATACTGGCACTGGTTTAATTCTGTACTGTGTGTCTGTGTGTGTATTATGAAATGTGTGATGCAGCTTTATAAAGTCCTTTGCCGACACTAATCACACATGTGTGTTTTATTGTGCTTCTCTCTCAATACTCTGGCAGAGATTTCAGAGGCGCTCAGCACCCCGAACAACTAAATCACATTCATTTTAGTGATAACACCCACCAGTGACGATTAGGCTCCCGTGGATTGCTGTGCCGAACTCTTCTCTGTCAGTGTGTGTGTGAGAAGAAGGCCAGAGAATGAGTCTGTGTGTGTGTAATTCAGTAATCAGAGTTGCAGCTGCTGCTGTGTCTCTCTGCTTAACCTTGACAAGTCAGTGTGATCCAGCCGCAATTTGCTTATCTTACTCCACACCGGCTCCATAGAGCTCTCCGCGGGGCCCAGGGGCCGTGCCATTAACATCACTTACACACACACACACACACACACACACACACACACCGTACCTTACAGATTCTGCAACACTCTATTACAGCCGCTACGTCATTCAGATTTATTTATCATTTGAATGACTGTCACTGTGAATTTGTTTTTCAACAGGTCAAACAACAAATTAAAAATTAATTAAGTCATTAATTCTTAATACTTTTACCTCAGTTTTTCTGGGGAGTCACATTTGAAGTCATTGTAAAATAGCTGATATACTGTATAACCGTAAACTGATAAACTGTGTCTGCGCATAATGTGAATTTTAATTTATGCACTATGCTTTGGCAATCATAAACAGCCAAATGTTAGGCCAATAGCTACATCCATAATTGCATATTGTCTGAGTAGGTAGGCTACTACATTTGATGAAGAATGAACTTCGTGACAAAAGCATGTTACAGTACAGTGTGTGTGTTATGTGTATGTTTTGAGTGGTAAGCCAACACGAAGAATACCAGAATTCAGTCTAAAGGCCCATTCACATCAAGAAAGATAACCATAAAGATATAGTTTTAAAAATCGTTCTCAATATTAAAGGTAGGGTATGGGATTTGCAAAACGGCCGGCAGATTTTGAAAATACTCAACTCAAAAGCTCCTACCTTCTTTCCTCCAACGCTGGCCCTGACTCCACCCATTCGAAGAGGGGGATGGGGGAGGGGGAGGGGGGATGGTACGACCGTTTGATTGACGCACTTACTGTCCAATGATTCTAGGTTGTCTTGGAAATGATTGGCTGGAGTTTTTCGAGTCCTGCCGGTTCCACAGATGATTACATTGCTTAATTTTAATTTCAGTGCTTCTAACTCAGTGGCTGTAAGTGGGTTAGGAATAGGATTTCAAGTGATTTTGAAAAAATGGTCACCTTTAAATCACATTTAAAGAAAAGCAGAGTTCACACCACAGCTATATCGATAACGGCATGGAAAAACAATATTGTTGGAATCACTTTCAGAACGGCTTTATCCAGCTGATGAACGATTAAAACATTGACAGCCAATCAGAATCCATCCTGCTTTAATGAGCTCGACCGTTTAAAGCGGCAGACGAGCCAAATAAACACGATTAGAATAAACAGAACGATACCGTCCGCTGGTGTGGACATTATCTACACTAGTCTGCTAATATAGATCATTATAGTTATCTTTATAGATATCGCTCTTGGTGTGAACGGGACCTGAATCGTCTTGAGTCCAACAACAGAAATACGTCGGAGAATCTCAGGAGAAACATTGAATCTTTCCACACATAATATTAACAATCATCAACAAACAAAAAAAACTGACCAAAACTTATACACAGAGAATACAAGGGAACTAATTAGACGCAGGCGAACGTAATCATCGACTCATGAGAAACCAAGGAAACTAACAAGAAACCAAAACACATGAACCAAAACACAATGAAACTAAACATAACTCTGACAGTATGAATGAAACCCGGACGTACCACACACATCATGTTGTCATTGTCACGTGACCTACGACATCAAATGTGTAAAAAGTGCACTTTCTAATAATGTCAAAGTAAAAGTTTTACTTTAAAGTTCTAGAAGTAGACCAACACTTATTTTGATGTTTGGACTAACATACTAACGCACACGCAAAATGTTTGATTATACTTTATTCAATCCTACATTTAAAGTTCATTTATTTTAAATGTACTAAATTGCAAAAAAAAAAAAATTTTTTAAGACTAACAAAAATGGCATTGTTTTATATAAAAAAAGTGAATAATTGTTTTTTATTGACTAAATATTTTAGTCCATAACATTTGTCTTCTATATTTTTTATTAGTAAAGATAACATTTTAAGCTGTAATATGTTTATGTGACAATATGGCTCTCATGTGGGGCATGTTGTCAAAATTCACTTCCATTCTTTGGGGGTAAATAAAAAAAGTATACACTGTACTAATGAAACAGGGCCACATACTAGACGTGTGAAATTAATGTGGGGAAAATACTTTTCTACAGTGGCTAAGAGAGAGCTCACCGCACTAAATAAACTAAAGAAAACATGCAAACATAAAAAAAATTATGAAAAGGTTCTGCAAATACTTGCAATGCAACCGAATTACAGATAATACTGCAATAGAAATGTTTCAAGGGGACCCCAACAAGTGACGAACCTGGCTGAACATGCTTATTATTCAATGACTGCTCGTCTCGATGACTTGAAAGGTGAGTTTTCTGTTTATTTTAACATCCTGATCACATGTGCGGTGTGTGTATTTGTAGCACATGTGTTGTCAAACTGATTTCCTGGTGTTTTTCTATTTGCATGTTTTCTTCAGCTGCGGCGCATTGAGCTTTCTCGGCCAACGTACTTTAACTACTACTAACATTTAAACACAATAACAGCTTATTGTATACATGCATGTTTTTTACACTGTACTTATATTTTTAAAATACATGCAATGTAATGTAATTACAGCTGTAATTACTTTTTTGTAATCTACAATGACACTGTTGACCTTCTCTTACCTGTTAACCCTTAAACCGACGCACACACACCAAACCTGTGCTAACCTCTCCTGTATCACCTCAATATCAGCTCAAGTGCTTTACAATACAAGTACATTGTACCTAACAATTATTATTTTTAATGTAAGTACTTAGTAGTTAAAAACACCCAATATAAAGTGTGAAAAGTATTTTTTTCCCATATTAATTTCACACGTCTATAAATATGTGACCTTGTTTCAATAATACAGTGTATGCATGTTTATTTACCCTGAAACAATGGAAGTAAATTGGGACAATATGCAAGCTAGCTGTATTTTATAATTCATATTCTAAGTGCTGTTTTTTGGTGGTTGGCTCATCAATACAGCCATCATCATCATCATCATCTTCCATACCCTCTGTGTTCATGACAACAGGGCCCTGCTCCCAACTTGTAGAGGGGCCCAAACTCAAACCCTCACTCGACTCGACACGCACGGCGCTGGAGCCAATACACACGAGGACACCCCTAATGAGCTCCGGGTGCGAACGCACTCGCGTGTGTAGCGTTTAGCTGACGTGCTTGCCATGGATGCGCCAAGTGTGAGGTCCTGTGTGTATGTTTGTGTGCGTTTCGTGTTGTGTTTAGGAGGTGAGAGTGGGGCGTGCCTCTGTCAAAGGGGCCAAAGGTGAGATGATTTAGAGGCTTGGGAGGAAGTTCATTTCTCTTGATCACCGAGTGCAACCTGCAGCCTTAATGGCGGCTGTAATTAATTCTGCTGATGCTAATCACCAGGGCTGGTCCTCACAATTATCAGCCAGCCACAGATGGGGCGCGGTGCAGACATGAAAAATTAGGAAAATGAATCTGTAATGGGGTGGCAGATCTAATCTACATCAGAAAAAACAAAGTTAGGAAGAGCGAAGAGCCGCCGGAGATCAGGCGAAAACCCACCGCACAAGACAAGCCCCTGACAGAGCTGAAAAATGTGAGTGTGTCCAAGGTGTTTGGTAATTGCTGGGCCATTGGATTCCTCCATTGTTTCATTTATCACAGGGAGACGGGAAGGGGGCGAGGGGGTGTTTGTGTCCACCGCCGTACGCCGGAGAGTCACTAGAAGGTTAATCAGGTCCTGGTGCTGTGCTGTGTGGCCTTCATAATCAACTCAACCCAAGGAGAGAGCCTTGATCAAGCAAAAGAGATCGTCGGATTTGGCACTTACATATGCTTAATATCACGCGTGTGGTCATTGGCATGTGATCGGCACGTTTATGCACACGCAATCCGATGAGAATGGCCGGTCAGAGGACAGACCCTCCCGGAGGACGTTTACGCTGCCAACGTCAAACAGCATTACGCCAAATACAACTGATTAATTGAAATCGTGGAGGGGCAATTTTTCATTCTGTGGCCTCCGTCGAGTGGTTGGGGCTCATCCTCGTTGCCGTTTGCAGGGCTTTAATTACTCGTCTACCCGTTCTGCTTTCAATAAGTGCAGCCGTAGCGCAAGCTCCCTAAGAAATTCAGAGGGTTAAAACACACAATCACTCATCATCACCGCTCAGAGATCCGGGAAGCTCCGCGATAGACTCTCGGCCAGCAGTGATGCGGTTTAAGTGTATTATGGATGAGGTTTGTAATTACTTGTGCTATATTTTCAACTTCCAATAACCACATGCAATCAAGTAAAGGGGAAGAGGTTATTTCACCATCAAATAAGGCAAGCAGCCAGATTGATTTCGTGCACGGACGCAGACAGATGTGCTGTAGAGTAATCATATACACTCGGACAGAAATCCACAAAGGCTTTGAAAGAACCTGTTTGGATCGACTCACTTGTTGTTTTTAGGCCACTTTCACACTAGAGCGTTTGGTGTGGACTTCAGTCTGTTACCAATCAAAGATTGGTGCGTTTGCTTGCTGTGAAAACTAAGTTCAAAAAGTCTTTTGGGGTAGGGTGAAGTGAAGGTTTGGCTGGTTAGCACGGTTGATAACACATCTACACCGGTGTGGGTACAAAAAGCATCTTTTGACAATGACACATAAATCGAAAATATATTGTCATGTTTTACCAGATCGAGTCTGGGTTTTTGAAGGGCTCATGGGGACCCACCGCTCTGCACATGTTGCGTGTCTCCCATATTTAACACACCAGATTCAGATTATCCGCTCATTAGAAGTGGGTCAGATAAGAGTGTGGGGGAATATGTAAAGCGATGGGTCTCCAGGACCAGGATTGAAAACCACTGTTCTAGCCAATCAGCATGGTTAGCTTGTCAGGATATCTTTTTCCTTCGACTTCAGAGTGATTAGTCTCATAGCATACCTGGATCAGGTGAATGAAGTGCCCATGAGCATAGATGAGGCGTCCTGTGCCAGCCTAGCATCAGCCATTGAGATACATGGGGATGCCAATGGTTAGCTCTCTCCAGGAATTATAGACCTCCTTGGTCTGAGGTATGTTCCTTTGTGGACTCGTATGAATGGTATGAAATGTGGTATGAAAATGCAACTGCTATTGGTGACACATTTAGGAGAAGCAAAGAGCAGCTGACTAGAGAGCAGACAAAAACCCAGCAAACTGTGGTTCTGGCATTAAAGGTGCTTTCTCACTGCCAGTTTAGTTTGAAACAGAGCACGGTTTGCATTAAAAGTTAATGTGAAAGCTGTCATGCGGACTGTGGAGTGCACCATGGCACTGAGACTACCTGATCTGAGTATGGTTGGACTGGAACTGTGGCACAATTTACATGAATGTGAAAGAAACTCAGACTTGTTCAGGAACTAAAGTAACGTGCGTACGTTTTAACCAATAATGACGTCATTAGTTCAACAAAACACATGTAGGGGATGTCAGGGGTGATGAATTACCTTGGATATGAACAAGAGTGAGTATGCAGTAACATCATGCAGAGTTAGTGCAAACAGAATGGCTGATTCAAAAGAGCCTGATTGCATGCATTCATGTGACGTGTATACAGTAGACCAGGTGTGTCCGATCCTGTTCCTGGAGAGTTCAGCTCCAACCCTGATCCAACAACCTGTCTGTAACTACGCAGTTCTATGGATATGCGAATGAGCCCCGCCTCCACTCACTCACTCACTCAGCTCAGAGATCCACTGGTTGACGATCACACGTTGATCTGATTGGTTACAAGGTAGTTTGTGATGTCAGAAACACCAGCAATTTTAAACCGTGTTTTTGAGACTGTCTTTGAGTCAATGCAGTTTTAAGGAGAAAATACTCAGCAATGATTTTAAATTATTTCCATCATGTCGTCGTTATAACCAAAAGCGATTAAAGCAATATATTAACAAACTTTTGTACCAAATGGTTTTTTGAATAAGTAGGAAATGTGAAAAGAAAATGGGTAGGAAATGTCACTATTTTAAGCTTTGATAGTGTGGATGTTGTGTATTGTTAATTGTTTTGTGATTGTCTGGCGAGACCAAAGACCAATTTTCAGCTAAGGCTGAACAATAAAGTAATACTACTACAATGGTGTTGACTTATGAATGTGCACATGGTTTGTCTCAAAGCATATTAAAAACCGCACATAGATATGTAAACAACATTAAACGCTTGATTTTCACCACAGGGGGGCTTTCATTGGTTCAGTTGTGTTTGATTAGTTTTGGAGCTGAACTTTGCAGAAAGGTAGATCTCCATGAAGTAGACCCAAATGTTTTCTATCATGTGTTGCGAACGTTTATGGTGGTGTAAGATGAACACAAATGCACCGGGGTTCGATACAACGAAGTAAAACTGAATCCAGACCATCACTGCGGGGGGCACCCTGATTCGGACCCCATGCAGCAAACATGCCTGGTGTGAAAACCCTCTAACCCTCCAGAATAGTACAAGCTACAACTGGGAGGGATTTACGGCCATGACACACCAAGCTAACAGTCCGCTGTCGGGCAAACATCAGGCCATTGTCTATTGAGCTAGTTTCTGTTTCTGGCGGTCGATCCAGGAAAGTGTGCAATTTTGGTTTTAATTGATTTGACAGCTGAATTTGATACGATAGTAAACAATATTCTTCTGAAGCATTTAAGATTGTGGGTAGGGATTCGAGGAAATGCTCTTAATTTGTTTGCCTTGTATCTTTCTGGGAGAAGTTCTTTCTGTGGACTTTTCCATCCTCTTCGGCTTTAATAAAATGCGGGGTTCCCCAAGGATCGATATTGGGTCCAGTCTTATTTTCCATCAACATGCTTGCTTTTGCTGATATTTGTCAGAAACGTAATATATATAATCATCTTTACGCTGATGACACTCAGCTTTATCTCCTTATAAAGGTGGGGAATAATTTGTCTCTACAGTCCATTTTTGGTTGTTTTATATATATTAAGGATTGGATGGCAGCCAATTTTCTCCACCTGAATGAATCAAAGACTGAAGTGATTTTGTTTGGCCCTCCGAGTTCAACCAAACATATAATTAATCAGTTAGGCCTTGTCTAAAATCAAAAGTATATAGGGCATTTTCTGTTGCAGCTCCTCGCTAGAGCGCACCTCTCCATATTAGATCCTCTGCCACTAATCTAATTTAAAGACTCACTTCTCACTTGCATTCGACTGTACTTAATCTTGTGTAAATTTTGTATTTGTCTTCTACTTGGTTTTATCATCCTAGATTGTATGAATGCGTTAGGTCTTGGTGTGTAAAAACACTTTTGCGAACATTTTTAAATGTGCTTTATAAATAAATGTGATTGAGTGATAGTTCTTGTGGTGTTTTCCACACGTCTGCTCACGTCGGCAGCAGTTCGCCTGATTGAGCATGTTGAATCGGCGTCAGGCTGTCGGTGAAAGCGATCGCTCTGATTGGCTGTTCAGTTTAGTTAACGAATCAGTGCACGAGTATAAAAGCAAAAGTGATGAAAGCGAGCAAAGTAGTCAAAATGGCACAGAAAGAAGGCTTTTCTAATTTTCCGTCATCTTACCTGAGCATTGTGCAAATATTTTTTCCATAACAACATGAGCAGCCTGGAGTGATCAACATGAGTGATATTCAAAATACTAAGCAAGCGCTGCTTTGGTTTTATGGTTTGTATCTGCAGTCCTACTTTCAGTTTCCCTTTTTGAAAGACGAATATAGACTATTGAGACCTGGATTCTGGATCATTTCTAGAGGTTTGATTGGAAGTTTTGATTGGAAACCTGCATGACCATGTCATTGCAATGTGGTCAGGTGATCATCAAAGACAGTAAACCACGTAAACCAATATTTTTGGCTGATTGGATCACGATTTTGATCGCTGTTGATGATCCTAGCTGGATGGTGAAATTGTGTGGCTGGGAAGACAGGAAGCTTTGTTTTAGCAATAAGCCACTATTTCCATAAACACCACATGTTGATAGTTACAAACTGGATAAACACTCTGTGCTAAATAATTAAAGATTGGTGATGTGACTGTGGTTTGTGTACTAATAAAAATTTGATGAGTTGAATAATCAGCAGCCGCTTGGCCAGATGCCCACTAGAGGAACAGAGTCAATCAATGACTCTACCTTGATTACTCTGCTTAAGACTAAGGTTTTCCAGTATTCATCAGAGGTCAATGGCTCACCGCCCGATAACGACACTCAGGGGACGCTGGCCGAACTATGGGTGAGAATCAACGCATTATAACAAATGGGCTATGGGTGAACTCTCATTGTTCTCATTGCCCTGGCAACACAGTCACATGACCTCAGCCCAGGTGTTCCAACATTACGGATTTTACAGCATAGAGATCCAACACATGGTGGGATTTCACTGCATCTCCAATATCTCAGTCTCTACTAGCACACGAAGAGCAAAATATTTCGTTAGTGTTTTTTTAAACAATAGTATACAATATATAAAGTATTCAAATGTAATACTATTGTAATGTTCACATTTTTGTAGCAACTGACACATTTTTCTTCAGGATTCTTTGATGAATAGAAAATACGATTCGTACTTATAAATCACATATTAATGTCTTATTCTGCATGATTCTACATCCCTTACTGTAAAAAATGATTGTGATTTTAACGTTAAAAGAGTGTAAAAATGCTACAGTGAAAAACTGTCAATTGGTTAACAGAAAGTTTCCGTACTATACTCGGTAAACAACTGTGATAGATCTAATGGTACATTTAATGTAAATTTACAGTATTTGAAAGTTAAAAAGAACAAGTCATTGTATAATTTACAGTGGAAAAACCGTAAATTGACATTCCCACAATTCCCTGCGTGGCACTTCACATTTGATGTGTTTTTGTTGAAATAACTATGTTTCTTCATAGTTTTCTTAGTTTTTTTTCGAATCAGTTATGTATATTAGGGGTTTATGTTACATTTAATGTTGTTAAACTAATGTTTATTGCATTTTTAAAATTTCATGTGTTACCATGATGGTGTGTTTGTGCGAATCAGCAGTTTGAGCCCGTTCTCATCCTTTGGCGTCATATAGGTGACGCTATATAACAAAACGTCGAAATACTACGCACAAGGCACCCTTTAGCGTGAATATAATACGTGAACCCAAGGCGTTATAAAGTCGACTGGCATCCTTTACCGTGAATATGAGACGCAGACCCTTCCCCACACCTAAACCTACCCATCACTTTGCGTGTTATATTCACGCTAAAGGGTGCCATGTGCGTAGTATTTCGACATTTTGTCAGGCGTCACCTATATGACGCCGAAGGATGAGAATGCGTTGGCAGTTTCTATAGTTTGAACTCTCTTGTGGAAGAGCTGCTTGTGATGAGCTTTGATTGATCATGTGACTCTCATCACTGCTGCGATTGTTGGTTGTCAGTGTATTACTATGGTACAAAACAGATATTAATACTTCAATAGTACAGTAAACTAACATTATATCAGCCCCTGCTGCCAGAAAATTACCGTTTTTTTACGTTTTTTTTTTTTACAGTGTATCCAATACATAAACTTAACAACTACCTTACTAACCTTACTAACCAGGTTGCTGCTGGAAGAGGTGTTAGTGAGGCCAGCAGGGGGCGCTCACCCTGTGGTCTGTGTGTGTCCTAACGCCCCAGTATTGTGATGGGGACACTATACTGTCAAAGAGCACCGTCCTTCGGATGAGGCCTAAAACGAGGTCCTGACTCTCTGTGGTCATTAAAAATCCCATGGCATTTCTCGTAAAGAGTAGGGGTGTAACCCCGGTGTCCTGGCCACATTCCACCCATTGGCCCTTGCCAATCTTGGCCTCCTAATAATCCCCATCCATTGAATTGGCTTTATCACTCTCTCTCCTCTCCACCTGTAGCTGGTGTGTGGTGAGCGCACTGGCGTCATTGTACTGTGGCTGCCGTCGTATCATCCAAGTGGATGCTTCACACTGATGCTGGTTGAGGAGAGATCCCCTGATATGATTGTAAAGCGCTTTGGGTGTACAGTAGTACATATGAAAGCGCTATAAATGCCTCATTCTATTCTATTCTATTCATTAATAAGCAGTAATTAGGTGTTAATTGAGACAGAAGATAATAGTTAGTTCATAGTGAGAATTGGACCCTAATCTAACGCGTTTATTTGAAATAGAAATCTTTTGTAACATTATAATTGTTTACTGTCACTTTTGATCAATATAATGCATCCTTGCTGAATAAAAGTATCAATAGGCATAGCTATAATTTGATGTACTGAATTTACATGACTGAATTTATATATATATATAATGTCATTTTTGAAAGGAGTTGTTCACATGGAATTTAGTATCCTACAAGGTTTTAGACAAATATTAATCTATATAATTTAATTTCTCTTCATTGCAAGATTTAACTTAATTTTCACCTCCAAATATAAAACTCTATACACATGATTAATCCAAATGTTTAGTTTAGGGTAAATTCATTAGATTCACACATTCATAATCTCAGGAGATTATATGCTAATGTCTTTCACTGTTTTCTGAAGAAAATTGCCCAGCGGTCATTAGTCTGATAGTGGGGCTATAAAATGTTTCTTTGCCATTGATCATTTCTCCTCTAATCCTGACTGTCCATATTTGCATTTTTATTGAATTAAGAGAGCAATGGAGCGAGAGAGGGAGACGGTGCAGACCTGTGCAAAGAGGAGAAACCTGCTACTGCACATTCAGTGGGAGTTAATTGAATGTATTCAGATGTGATGGATAGAATAGCTCTAGTCTCTCCCGGTACATTCACTGTGACACTTCAGAATCTATCTCTATCTGCTCTGTCTGTCCCTGCGTCCTCCCACTCCCTTTCAATTAAAAGCGCTCTGGCCTTTGTAGGATAGACACTGAAGAGGAATCAGGGAGCACATTTATTACTCCCTATCATTACCCCATTGAAACAGGGTCTCAGCACCTTATCGACCATTAGGATTAATCTGAGTTGTGTTCCTATACTCTGTCAAGTCACTCATGAGGGACCTTGTACTGTCCTGCTCTGAACTGACCTCTTCCTCTTTATAGTTGATCTGAGACACTGTTTCTGTTATTGAATCACAAACAAACACACGATTCTGATGGGTTGTGTGAGTGTGCCTCGACAATAATATACTTATTTATCCACAAAATCACTGTGGAAAACACTGTAGCAAGGAGCAGAACAGAAAACCATGTCAACGACAACCGACAAACACAACTGAAATCCAAGAGACCTATAAATACATAGGGCAAACAAAGGAAACTAAACTAGACACAGGTGCAAATCATAGGAAACCATAGAAACTAACAGGGACATAATCAATAGGAAAAATAAACAAAACAGGGACTAAAGGAAACAGAACAGAATTTCAAAATAAAAGTCCACATAACAGAACAAAACTGCTACATGGTGCACCAAAAAAGGAATCATTTCCTGAAGTGGAAAAAAATTGTAAAGCTAAAATATATACAAATCTACAGAAAAGTAAAGTAAAAATTACAATAGAATCAACAAATTTGAAATGCTACAAAAAAATAAGCAGAGAGTATCCTGCATATCTTGTTATGTAACAATGTGTGCTGAAGATTAGTAATTGATATAGTTACAAATAATTACCTTTATATTATCTATCTGTAGTGCTGGTAATAAAGCACAAATTGCAGGTGGAAGTACAGTATACCAATCTGAAGTTGGTTAATGTCTGCCATTTGCACAGGCTCATCTCATTTGGTTTGAAACTACATTTGCCATTTGTTGATGTTGCCCTGGGGCATCACTAATTTGTATTTTGAGGTAAATATTTAGATCTAGATTTAGATTTCTAATAAATGTATTAAGGCTAAACACAACTTAACCCATAAATATTAAATCCAAATGTTTAAATCCAACGAATAACAATGTGACTACATTGCTCCTCATACAATGATTGTGCTTGTGCGACTTCAAAGGTGCACACAGGTATACTAGTAGGACATGGTTGGTGAAGCCACTTTGAAACTGTAGCTTGCAAAACTACTCGCAAATTCGTGTTAAAGTAGTTAATTGCAGTCAACTCACTCTTTTAAAAGCATAAAACATAAAGGAACTATTAAAATATATATATTTGAGAAGAAGAAACATTGGGTTAGCAAAGAATGAGACATTTAAACTGAAGATGATGCAATGTTTGGTCACTCTACAATGCTACTTATGGGAAAAAAGTAGTTTGTTATTTCATATGCTATTCTGAAAACAGTTATAACTATTGAATTTGGCAATATTTTTCAAATATATAACTAAAATATAAATATCTAATGAAACGCAATTCATGAAATATAATTTAATCATCTTTAATATCTTTTTAAATTTAAATTGTATTTTTTCCTTTATTTAATCCTAAAGATTAACTTATTCAAATTGGAGATGGCGGAATCTGGCAAAACTGGGCAGTTTATTGCAGCACACTACTGAGTGCCACATAGTAGTATCCTTTTGCTCCAGCATACTAGTGTGAAGCGTCTCTAAGTGTCCTGTAAGGGTAATTGGATTTGTTACTTATTTACTGTAATAAACGAGTGTTACTGAGTCTCCTTCCTTTATTGATAACCGGATCTTCTCAAAGAGACTCTCAGCCTCCAGAGAAACAAACTACACCTCTCAAATATCACTAGTGCCCTGAGTAGTCTTCAGAGAAACTGAGTCTTAAAGCTGAGGTAGTGAATACCGCTTCTTTTAGTGGTCAAGAAAACTGAGGTCTTAAATTCACAAGGAATGATCATTAACGAAACACAGGCAAAACAGTGACAAAGAAACCATGACTAGAAATTTAAAAAAATACAAGACAATGAAACAATGAGAAGACGATCAGAGAGGAGTTGATGATGGGAGGAGCCAGAGCAGAGACGAGACAAGAGGAGCCAGAGGATGACCCAAAGCAGAACCATGATAAAGGCCCACACTGGAGCCGTCGGAGGAAGGGGCCATGGTGGAGCCTTGGTAGAGAGGCCGGGCAGAACCAGGGAGAAGACTGACTGAGGTAGAGCCGGTGGAGGTGGAGACGCAGGTGGAGCTGAAGACCCAGGGCGACATTGCTGGTCTGGAGGGCCATGGTGGAGCTGCAGGCGGGATGACCGAGGTGTAGATGTGGGCTTGGCAAACCTGGATAGAGTCGAGGGAACTGACGATGATGGTGGAACAGGAGAGATGAAGGAGCTTAACAAAGCCAGAGGGGTGGAGGGTCAAGACGCTGCTAATGACTTGGAAGTCAGAGGGACGAGAGAGCCTTGTGGAGCCTGAGGTATGATACACCATGGTGGAGCATTGAGCCAAGGTGGAGCCAAAGTGTCGGAGGGCCGAGCTGGAGTCCGGGGCTTTAAGGCTTGAGGTGGAGCTGTGGGATCCACAGGTCAAGGCAGAGCTGATGGCTGGGAAACCCCAAGTTGAGCTGAGGGGCTGAAGGGAAACAGCAGAGACAAGGCTGAGGAGCTGGAGGACTTTGACAACGGAGGAGGAGGGAGAGGGAGGCTGGGCAGGACCCCAAGGAGCTGGGAAGAGCCAATAGCGATGAAGGAGACTTGGTGCTGGGTTGAACCAGCGGAGACTAAGATGACTTGGGACTGGACTGAATCAGCAATGATGAAGAAGACTCGGAACTGGGCTGAACAATTGATGAACGGACGACTTTGAACTGGGCTTAAGCAGCATTGACAAAGACGACTTGGAACTGGACTGAACCAGCAATGACTGAGACGACTTGGAACTGGGCTTAAGCAAAGATGACGAAGATTACCTGGAACCGTACAGACATTTAGTCATTTTTTTTAGCAGACGCTTTTATCCAAAGCGACTTACAATTGAGGACTAAACCAAGCGAGTCACCGTGAAGAGGCAAAAACAACGCAAGTGCTCAAAATACAAAGTTCAGACATAGCTCGGAGTAGCATAAGCCAGGCAAGCGAGGATTTAAAGGAAAGGATTTTTATTTTTATTTTTTTTTATTTTTTTTTTTATGTTAAGTGCTCCCGGAAGAGATGAGTTTTCAGTTGCCAGACCCAGCGGAGACTGTAGACCAGCAAATATTCCCTTGTCCAGCTCATCCAATATTTATTCCATTGAGTTCCAGCTTTCTTTAGAAGCAACAGGAGTGTTGGCGGGGCTACAATGCATTCCGACGAGCTCCACCAATAGGCCCTCAACAATGAACCCTATGCCGGCTCACAGAGATGGGCACATAGACTCCGCGATGGACTCGGGCTTCAGGATGAAAGTAACCTCTGGCTATCTCTCTGGCTTTGTTTTCATGGTGGGCTCGGGCTCCGCTGGCATCGTCCACATTCGCAGATGATACACGGTGATTCATTTTGGACCAGCACACACTCCAAATAATCTGCAAAGCTCCCTCGAGGAGCATCCACGGGCAGGCATGCCTTCAACCACATAGCATATAGATAATGCACAACGCGAGCGGTCAGGATAGACCCTCTTGCTGATATTTGTGTAACTCATTTTGAGGGTCTCATGTTCTTTCACAGGTAGCTGTAGGAAATCCAACAGACAAGATATGTGACACAGAATGAACATCATAATCACTTTTAATAAACAAAGAGAACAATAAACACTATACATAATGTTAACGTGAGACCATGAACAGAGGAAAACTGAGGACTTAAATACACAAATAAAGATCATTAACTAAACCAGAAACAGGTGAGGACTAATCAGAAACCATGACAACTAATGATGAACTAGAACACATGGAAAAAAAGTGACCATAACAAGACAATTAAACTAAACATGACACATAATGATTTCACTTTTAATTTGATGTTATTAGAAAGTGCACTTTTAAAAAGTACACTTAATTGGTGTTTTATTTGATTAATATTACATGATCTAAAAGTACAGTTAAAAAAACATGCAAAGTGTCTTGAGTGTCTTTACATGATTCTTTTTTCAAGAAGGACACTGCCAGTCAATCTGACATTTCCAGTATCTTGTAATGTACAAACCACATCACAATAATATAAATATCTCTTGGATCTTTTGTCCTTTAAATGAGCACATAATTCCTGCGCTGGAGGAGCATTAATTCTCTTCTTTCCTCGCTGGATAAGGTCCAGATTTGGCCTGAAGGTGAATATGGTCATATTGTCTCTTGAAGATGGTTCAGTCTTAAACTTTCAGCCTCCCTTCGCTTCCTACGAATAACCTGTCTCCTGCAGGTTAGTTATGCAAAACAGGCCAATGTGATTGGCCTTGATCTAAAAGTGTTACTAATTAAAAATCAATCTGAGGGCCATTAGCACACATAGTAATGTGCCAAGGTTGTAGTTTCCAGTACGGGTGCTGTAATGAGTTCAGAGTGACGTCAGGCAAAGCCAGATAATCACTCAAGCTCAACTTTACAGCTGATAGTTTGTGTAAACCTGCTGAATTTGTAGTCTGCCTCAATTGATCTACTTGCCCTGAACTGGAAAGAGCAACGAAATGAATGTGACTTTTCATTGGGTGCGAGGGGATCCATAGATAACTATTAGAGGCATATTTGGGGCTCCATAGATAACTATTAGAGGCCTATTTGTTGGCCTGGATGTGCGGGCAACTGAAGGGCCACAGGAGCAGGAAGGCATTAGTCTGCTTTAAGCTGAGTGTTGCTGGATACAGGGGTGATAAATGTTGGTGAACTCTCAGTTGCACCAGGGGAATAGCTGCATATACAGACACACACTCTGGAACTTATTAAACTCACACAGGCATATTTCACACTGGTTCCGGAAAAATCAGCCCAATTACAGAGGTGTTACCGGAGCCGAAACCCAGCCTGCGTTGTAGGGGAGCTCGCAGCGCCTCTCGCCTTTAACAGAGTCCATCTGATGGGGGACTGGAGCGCGTCTGTACGAGAGCGAGTGGCTCAAACTGTAGTGAGCTGCTCCTGAAGCCTGTTTAGATGCCTTATAATAGCCACAATTTGGGGCAAAATCTAATGTTGCTTTTCTGGAACTGCTTTCTTACAATTAAGAAAAATCATAGTTGCAATGTGACATTGGTCGGAATAAAAGCAATACAGTTTAATACTTCTTTCTCTCTTATTAACTTCCCAATATAGACAGGAAGCTTTTATATCACTAATACAATAAAATGTAAAGCAAAATGTCTGCAATTAAAGTGTGTAATTGATGCATTATGTATTTTACCATTCATATTATATATATATATATATATATATATATATATATATGTATATGAGTAATGTATATATATACAGTATATATGTCACCTCTAAATGAGTTGTATTTACTGGCAACCAATTATTCATCAACAGTATACATGATGAGTGCAAAGTAAATTCAACTATAAATGATAAATTATTGTGCTGCAATTAGCTTCTATCATGAAAAGTCTGAAAGTTGGGGCTCAATGAATTTTCCCACTGGTAATTATGACGTACTGGTATTTAGGTTTACTTATTTCATAAATACAGTCTTTACAACATGACATTATCTCTGAATCGCTGAACTGAACAAGCTCTGTGAAATTTTCCATCCAGTCCCTTGTGAAAATGAAGTACACTTAATTGTATTGAATTTGTGCTTTAATATCTTAAAAGTGTATTTAAAAAAAACTTTGCAGATAATATAATAATATTTTTTTGACTGTTTGTGAAGTGTGTGTAAGTGACTGTTAAGAGTTGTGGTCTATTACACTGCAAAAAAATGCTTTTCTTACTTATTAGTCTTGTTTCCAGTCCAAATATCTAAAGATTCTTGAATCAAGATGCATTTAGTAAAGTAGTAAAATGCCATACAATATATTTTTTTTTTTCTGGAGAATTTGTATAACAATTAAGTGAGTGGTTCCTTAAAACAAGCAACATTTTCTGCCAATGGGATAAGAAAAATATTCTTGTTTCTGTTTGAATGCTCTTTTTAAGCAACAACTCAACCTAATTTTGATTTATTTCCCCTTAAAACAAGACATACTATTTTATGGCATTGTACTCATCTAGTAAATGCATCTTTATTCAAGTTTTTCTTTATATTTGGACTGGAAACAAGGCAAAAATACTAAGTAAGAAAAGCATTTTTTGCAGTGTAAATGTTTCCAGTGATTTTATAAGGTTCCTTATAGAAGACAGCTTCCTACATGGACAGCAGCATTGAAGTATTTGGAACAGAGCCTCTGTGTGTTCATGTGTGACTACTGACAAGTGTGTGTACCCTATGCATTCATGTACGACAGAGTGGTTCTGACAGAGAGAGTGCTGGGAATAAAGTAGAAAGATCACTCTCGCTGGATCAGGTGTGATGCTGTATCTCAAGGAGAGCTCAATGACAGGGCTGTCGATGTATTCCCCATCTGAGAGTATTTTTAGAGCTGCCATCATGGCCCTCATGCATATTTCAATAGATCCCTTTGTATATTAGGAGCGAGCGCACACAGACGAGAGTGAGCGCGGGCACAACATGACTGTAAGAAATATGGGCTTGATTCTCCTATCTGACAGAGCCCTCAGCCGCTCGGCAGATACGTCCACTTTGACTTTCAATAGATAGTGGAAGAACTTCATTGATTGCATTAGAAGACAAAAACAAAGGGATGACATTGACCCCAGCAGCACAGGGGCCAGTGTCTCCATCACGCTCCAATTTGCACAGCCTGGTCTCAACCTGAATTAATTAATGCGCGCACACACACACTCTCTCTCGTTCTGTGTCGATCGCTCTCTTTGTCTCCCGCTTCTTTCAGTGTTTCTTGGATGAAGTTCATGTTTAGGTGTTAAAGCTGCTGCGGCGTCCAGCGAGAGGACATAATGATTTCTGAGAGGAGTCGTGGGTGGCCGCTTCTGCAGATATATCACCACTCAGCCGTACATTATCTCATATAATGCTTAAATTTCCCCCATCTGATTAAATCAAAGTTTATGAAGCTGTCACTGCGCCGCTGATGATGGAGCCATAATTTAGCAGTAATGCTTGTATGTGATGGCATCAGTGCTCACACTGCCTGTCGTGGATGATTTCGTCCCCACATCTGAGCCTGCCACTGTGTCCTGTATCTGTTCTAGTTTTGTTCATTCTGTTTTTAAAGGTACAGTGTGTTTCTGCTCCATTAACGGCACCAAAAAGAATACAGATGGGCATGAAAACCATGAGCTCCATATGATTCCCTTGATTTGAAAATCAGGGGGAAAAAGACAATGATACGAGACAGTGTTCTTATCATATTTTATAGTGGAACGAAGGAACATCCCATGAAGCATTGCAAAACACGTAGCTCAGTGGTTCTCAACTCCAGTCCTCGGGACCCACTGCTCTGCTTATTGTGTATGTCTCCCTTGTGCAGAGCAGCGGGTCCCGAGGACTGGAGTTGAGAACCACAGACGTAGCTAATCTAATAAAAATGTTAATAATAATTCATTACATTTATATAGCGCTTTTCTAGGCACTCAAAGCGCTTCACATGGAAGGGGGAATCTCCTCAACCACCACCAATGTGCAGCATCCACTTGGATGATGCGACGGCAGCCATATTGCGCCAGAACGCCCACCACACACCAGCTTACTGGTGGAGAGGAGACAGAGTGATGGAGCCAATCAGTGTATATATATATGGGGATGATTAGGAGGCCATGATGGACAGAGGCCACTGGGCAAATTTGGCCAGGATGCCGGGGTTACAGCCCTACTCTTTCGAAAGACATCCTGGGATTTTTAATGACCACAGAGAGTCAGGACCTCGGTTTAACGTCTCATCCGAAGGACGGTGCTCATTGACAGTATAGTGTCCCCGTCACTATACTGGGGCGTTAGGACCCACACAGACCACAGGGTGAGCGCCCCCTGCTGGCCTCACTAACACCTCTTCCAGCAGCAACCTGGTTTTCTCAGAAGGTCTCCCATCCAGGTACTAACCAGGCTCAGCCCTGCTTAGCTTCAGTGGGCAACTAGTCTTGGGCTACAGGGTGATATGGCTTATGGCAAAAAAGGAGGCTTGCTACTGTGAAGACGAAGACAGACATGCTTCTGCTGTTTCACAAGTACATACTGTACACAATACCCTATAGCAGATCTAGACAAGTGGTGCTGGGGGAGGTGGAGGGTTCAGAGGAACCGGGTTCAACCAGACTATTTAAACGTTGAATCAGCTTGTGCCATGTAGTACGACATTTCAATTATGTGTTTGTTCTTTTTCTTTTGTAGAAGTCTGTAATCTGATATGGGTATGACATGACACACAATGAAAAGTTTGGAGTCACTAACTTATTTTTTGTTGTGGCTGAAAGAAATGAATACTTTTATTCAGCATTGATGCATTAAAATGTATAATATATATATATATATATATTTATACTTACTATATTGCAAAATAATTATTTGGAACTTTCTGTTAATCAAATAATCCTGAAAAAAATGTATGATGGTTTCCACAAAAATATGAAGCAGCGCAACTGTTTTCAACATTTATAATAATCAGAAGTGTTTTAGTTTTTATCAGAGTATCCGAGTGGCGATCTGTACAGGCTCCGCCCTCTTCTGCGAAGCTGGGCGGGGAGAAGCAGCAGCTCATTTGCATTTAAAGATACATGCATGAAAACAGCATGTTTTCGATTCAACTCAAAAATAAATGACCTGTGGGATATGTTGAGATGAAACTTCACAGACACATTCTGGGGACACTGAGACTTATATAACATCCTGTAAAAAGGTGCATAAAAGCCCTTTTGAGAGAATAGAAGGGGTGTAAAAGGGGTAAAAAAAAAAAAACACGGGTCTCCTGTCTAAAATTCCTTGGCAATGTGAGGATCTTGGCTCCATTGGAAATCTATTAGGATCATGGATTGGCCTAAAACTTTCAAGGTGCTTTAATGAGGGAGAAGGGGGTGTCGCCATGGCGATGTAGAGGGGCATCCAATTTCCATTATTGACTGTTGCAGACACTGTGTGTGTGTGTCCTGTCCTGTTTGTGTGTAAATTGGCTCCAGTGGGGATTGTAGGCTGTTGAGATCCTCCAGCAGTAAATCGCAGCACTGGAACATTTCCTCCTCTTTGGCGCCAGCCTTTCTCTCTCTCCTTTTCTATCTCACGTTGTTGTGCTAATCAATAGCTAATTTTGTCTGGCGTCTCTGTGGCAATGCTAATGTGAAGTTCAGTACTTGAGTAGCTTTCTGACGGTTTCCACAAAACATAACATTTACAGAACGTAAAGCACATGCAAGTATTTGCACGTTTGTATTTGTTATACTCATGTCTCTCTCTCCTCACCCCTCTCTCTCTCTGGAAATAAAGACGATGCTTGCTGACCTCACATAATTGGATAGATGTTACCATGGCAACTCTCCAGTTCCAGGTGGGAGTTTTAATGATCGGAGCAGGGATGGGTTTTGAATTCATGTGTGTGTTTTAATGTTCTTGTATTTGACATTTTGGGAAGCTCTGAGAGGCAATTTAGCAAAGAGAGGATTGACATTATTATAGGATAGCATAGTACTCTTACTATTGCTATCAAAAATCCAGAACAACCAATTACATTTGCAAAATGTACACAGAGCTGTGAGCAATTCTATATGCCACAATACAATTGCATTTAGGCAATTAAAGCTTTGATTTTGATTCCTTGAAGTTTGATATTTAATTTAAACTTTAACTTGTTATCTGAGTCCACTACAAAAGTGGTATACAATTGATTATGGTATTTAGTACCATGGCTTATGTCAGAGTTTACCATCATCTGATACCATCACTGTAATATACTGTAATGGTACCAGCACAGCATGCACTTTAAGGTTATAGTTCCTTTCTTATCTTGGGCGGCTTTCGCACTGGAGGAACGTATTCATAGTTCCTATAACTATTGGTAGAAGTACACGCTTTTTGGCATGTTCACACCACAGGAACTGGGAACGATTTTAGTTATTGGAACGCCTTTTGGAGGAGCTAAATTAACTACTACTTCAGAGTAGGGTCAAACCTATAGTCTCAGCCTCAGACGTCATGCCCATAATGCATAAGGCACACTTAACTGGAAACAATTCAGGAGTTTCAAAGTCGTCATCTGATTAATTGAATTCTACCGGGTTTCCGGCAGTCGTGTGTTGCATTTTTTTAACGGTCCGCCTGGAAACAAAGATGCCATGATGCCAAACCCCCTCATGGAAGAAGAACGCCATCGTGTTTACAACTGTGACAACGAGCATCTTATCAAGATCAACTGAACGCTTCATATGTGAAGTATGTAAAGTTGACATACTTTTGAAAATCCAGCGTTCAGTTGATTTTGAAATTGAAATTTGTGTCAATACCCAGCCCTAGCTGTTAGCATGTTTGGGTTTGAGTTAGTTCTCTGTGGACGTACTGTAAGTGAGGGCTTACATCATCTTAGAGTTCCTACTGCCAGTCCGAATGCAACCAGGAAAATGGCCCTAGTTGCAACATTTAGTTTTCGAGGACCGTCCTGCTGGCTAGTTCCTATAAGTGAGTTCCAATGACTACCCGGTGCAAAAACACCTTTGGTCTGAGGTCCTTCCCTCCCTGTTTAATGATCGCTATACCCACACCAGGATACATAATCTCCTAGATTGGACGAGAATCTCTCTAAATCAATACTCTTTATTGTTCCAGTTACTGCCACGGCGACAGCAGTTTAATTTAAGACATTAGCATATTAAGAGGTGTTTGAAATGAATAATTACTCTCCAAGATATATGCTCCCAGGTTCTAATGTCCAATTACAGAATAAAATAAAAACACAGAACTTGCAATTAGTTTAATTGGATTGCAGTATCACTGAGGACTAAAACAAAGAGAGCAACAGTGTGATTTATGGTGTCACAATTAAATTACTTCAGTTATAAAGATGTCATGTTCGCCGCCCGAGGCCTGCGAATCTCTCTCTAACTTGAATCATACATTACTTCACATTCAGCCAGTGTCATCTTAAATACAGTTATCTTGACTCCTTTACCATGATTTTGGATTAAAAATTTTGTCATTCTGGCACTGCCTTTCTTTGGGAAAAATAAATATATTTCAGCCATACCTTTAAAAAGAGTACTTATTATGGAAATAATTTACTTTAAAAAGAATTAGTAGACAGTCTGCTTAATATCTGCTAACGCTTTATTTTGATGCTCCCCAACAGACATTCAACTGACTATTACAACTACAAGTTAACTTATTCTACTAACACTAACCTAACGGTCTACTGAGTCTATTCAATGATGGGTTGGTATATATAATGAAGTTGGTATGTCTAAAGTGGACCATTGAAATTAAGTGTAGCCAAATATACAGTAGTCAACATTTGAAGTGGATCAAAAAAGTTCGTCAAAATTGTCCTTTAAGACAAGAACGGGTATCGTTCAAAATTCATGTATAACTTTGACGAAAGGTTTCGATCCACTTCAAATGTTGACTACTAAAGTGTGAACTGAATGAAATATTTTCAGAGACTGCAATGCAAATAAATAAAAATGTAGTTTAAATTTATATTGAATGCCATTAGCTGAACTTTAGAGTGCTTTTTGAACCTCATAAATAGGACTTAAGTACATCTTTATATGTAATTTCACAGTCACACTTTAGATTAGGGTCCAATTCTCACTATTAACTATTAACTTCTGCCTCAATAAACTCCTAATTACTGATTATTAATAGTTATTAAGGTAGTTGTTAAATTTAGGTATTGGGTAGGATTAAGGGATGTAGAATATGGTCATGCAGATTAAGATATTAATATGTGCTTTATAAACAGTCAATTTCCTAGTAATATGCATGCTAATAAGCAACTAGTTAATAGTGAGAATTGGACCCTAAACTAAAACGTTACCATAATTTCATAATTAGTTCTATTGTATTTTACATATGTTGAAAGTGCACTGCTGAATGTACTGACATACATTTATGGCAAACTAAAATATACTTTAATTTAATTTCTATTGAACCTTGTATTTGAAAATATTTGTAATAACACATTTGCAAAGATGTAGTTTCAATTTAGTACATTTAAAACGA
The DNA here is from genome assembly GCA_030578255.1 of Tiaroga cobitis. Taxonomy (NCBI): domain Eukaryota; kingdom Metazoa; phylum Chordata; class Actinopteri; order Cypriniformes; family Leuciscidae; genus Tiaroga; species Tiaroga cobitis. The sequence continues at coordinate 8,137,016 of CM060599.1, forward strand.
ATTAACGTTAAATGTAATATCAAATAACACAGTTAAACTTATAATCAAGTACTTTACAAGTGCTTTAGTGTTAGTCAACACATCAAAATAAGTTCTTTAAAGCACTACAAAATTATGGATTTAAAATTGACTTTAAAGTAAAACTTTAAAATTGACATTATTATAAAGTGCACTTTTTATTACTTAATTGTCTTAAGAAACAGTTGATCTCTTTAAGTACACTTAAGTGGCTTATATTTGATTAACATTATGTTATAAGCAATTCATTTTAAGTGTACTACAATACCAATTAAACACACTCCTTTTTCACAAGGATTATCCACAAAGTATAAATGCAATGCTTTCTTATAGTATCTTACAAAACAGTGCAACTTGGGTTTGGAGTCTCTTAGACCAGACTACAACAGAACCAATGCGTGGCACATACAAGCCTTGTCTCGACTTTCATCTGGTAATGTGATTCAAATGTGTTTTCCTGGTGTTTAGTTGAACGGTGACACGGTAGGTCAAACTCATGAATGTGCACATATTCAGACACATGCAAGACCAATCACAGAAGGAATTAGTTTGTCCTTGAATGCGCTAGACAAACAATATGCAAAACAAAATTCAATCCTATGAAAAAGTAATTTTAAGTGACCTCAGAAACATGTCATTGTAATGGATTGTTCTATGCCGATTGGCTCTTGATATCGTCACTTTCCTACAAATGGAAGCGTCAAGATGCAAATCGTTTCCGTTCATTGAAATGCATTGTATTCAAGCCCAGCAATCTTAGAATAAAATATGATTCATCTGATTGTTGTAATAGTATTGAAGCATTTTTTTAGATGACAGAGATGACTGCAGTAGGCTTCATTATGTTTCCAGATATTTTCATTTCTTTGTCTACTAATACTATTATGAGCGAGCAGAGCATTATAACTTTTATTATTAAAAACAACAAACTCAGTAACCTGACGCGTCTTGTAAAGGCTTTGATCGTGTAATGAATCAAAAGCCAGTCTCAAACTCATCACACTCTTTGGAAAGCCATTATTATGTCTGAAGAGGAGATTACTTTAATGTACTGATATTATAATGGTTTCGCACCTAAGATCTCTTTACACTGTCATTCTCAACAAATTTATTATGGTTCTGTAGATAGATAGATAGATAGATAGATAGATAGATAGATAGATAGATAGATAGATAGATAGATAGATAGAGATAGATAGATAGACAGATAGATAGACAGATAGATAGACAGAGAGACAGACAGACAGATAGATAGATAGATAGATAGATAGATAGATAGATAGATAGATAGATGATAGATAGATAGATAGATAGATAGATAGATAGATAGATAGATAGATAGATAGATAGATAGATAGATAGATGATAGATAGATAGATGATAGATAGATAGATAGATAGATAGATAGGTAGATAGATAGATGATAGATAGATAGATAGAAAGATAGATAGATAGATAGATAGATAGATAGATGATAGATAGATAGATAGATAGATAGATAGATAGATAGATAGATAGATAGATGATAGAAAGATGATAGATAGATAGATAGATAGATGATAGATAGATAGATAGATGATAGATAGATAGGTGATAGATGATAGATAGATATATAGATAGATATATAGATAGATAGATAGATAGATAGATAGATAGATAGATAGATAGATAGATAGATAGATAGATAGATAGATAGATAGATAGATAAAACTCGCTAAACAAACTCGTTTTGAACCGTGACCCCAAAACCGAGGTGCATCCATCCATCCATCCTTACATCCATCCTTACATCCATCCATCCATCCATCCTTACATCCATCCATCCACTATTTCAGCAGCTGTTAGTTTTTATAAGTGTTACACAAGGGTGTTTCAAATGTGTTCACCCTCAATGCTCCACTGTGTTTGTGTGTGTGTACGGTTGTGCCGGCTGTCTGGCACTGATGTATGACTGTGTGTGAGTCTCGTCAGGGCAAGATCAGGTTATGTCAGAGTTGGCGCGGCGCGTTTACTCTCTGAAATGCTGGGCGCCCCGTGCATTTACTCCTGCTGCCAATCATCTGCTATCTGAGCCCGCATCCACTCCGCATGGAGGAAGGTCAACCGGTGGGATTGTGTTAGCAAAGACAAACTCAGCTTCACTGCACGACTTCTAGTGGCTACAGCGGCCAAGAACTGGGTTTGGTTGGACATACACACATAATCTTATAAAATAAACAGGCCAGAGAAAAGGAAGGGAACAATAATCAACCTCCTCAAGTGACACAGCGTGTTTTCCACGGAGTTTCAACTCAAGCTTCTGCTGCAGGTGCAATACATCAGCTACATTTGAGACAATTATCAACAGAGTGATACTGAGACTAAACCTCAATTTTGAGTAAAAATATCAATGCAACTACAGATATCCATGAGGTAAGTATAAAAAGAAGAAACCAAAAAAAGGTTTAGTCGTTTAAAATTTTACTGAATCATACTGAAGACAAAAACAACTGGTAACAATTTATTTTGAGGGTCCTTTTGAACGTGCTGTTGACTATAAGCAACTTTGCAACTATATGTCAACTAACTCTCATCAGAGTATTAGTAGATTGTCTGCTTAATATCTGCAAACACTTTAATGTGATGGTCATCCAACAGACACTCTACTGACTATAAGTAATTTTGCAACTACATGTCAACTTAATCTAACCCTACCAGTCTATTAACACTCAACTAACAGTCTAATGAGAGTTAGTTGACATGTAGGTGCAACGTTACTAATAGTCAACAGTATGTGTTAAAGGGACCATCAAAATAAAGTGAAACCAAACAACCAAATTATTTGACATTAATGTCTGTTTTACAAGGACACTACACCTTTATGAGCATTTAATAAAGTTTCCTGTTTTTTTAGATCTCCTCAAGTAAAAAACAAACAAACAATAGGTTCTGAAATACCACAGTACTTCTGTGAGATCTCAGCCCATGAAATAAGGTTGTGGACTTTAAACAGAACTGGAGAACTGAATTGGAGTCACACTGAAATCCCCTCTGTGTGTTTCCTCCACCGCTCCTTCAGGGATCATCTATATTTGTAGGCATAAACTCAGAAATGAGTCCCATCGTCCTGAAGTCAATGTTTTCAAGAGTCACGTTTTTTTTAATGGGTTTTTTAAGCCTGAAATAAGGTCTAAGGTTCACACAAGCGCAAGATATTTTCACATTTGATTCTATGGCATAAATCACATCAGTAATACCCTGTTGTGATTTTTACTTGTCTTGAAAAAGGCAATTGTCTAAAAAAGTATTCTCACTACTCACTAGTCCACTTTCACATCCGCATTGTTTGTAATCACGCTCTTGCAAAATATTCTATCTCAAAATTTCCAACACGTAAGTTTTAAATAAAGATTTAAATAACGAATAAATATGGTGGTGACGCTGAAGTGGGACCATGGTGTAGTTCGTTTATAGGCTACATGTAGCTTTCTACTACTGGTGATTGTATTTTTACTTAATCCTAAAAGTTGTGTTCATTTGTAAAGATTATCATGAAGAACAAAACTTGTTGGTCACAGAGCTAACTTTCTGCAATAATCCAAAAGCCAATGGAAAAATACTATTACATTTCTGTCGAGGGAACCAGGGTGATGATAACTGATCTGAGGCTCTCTAAATATTCACACATTTGAAAAGCTTTGAGGAGAGAAAAAAGAGAGTTCTGTCACGACAGACTGACGGAAGCAAGTGCAGTTTAACTCTTTTATTTAAAGGTAGAAACAGTGAGAGAGTCCAACACAGGCAAACAGGTAAGTGGCGCAGGAACTCCGATGGTCAGATGGATGGTGATGCAGAGGTGCGGTGAACGGTGTCCAATAGTGATAATGTCCAGAAATCCAACACAACGAGAACCGGAACAAGGATGGCAAGAGACTGGAACACGATAGGAACACAGACACACCGGGTAACCACATACAACGATCTGACAAAGGAGATGAGAAGTTGATGAGAATATATACACATGAATGATAGACTGCAGCTGGTGATGGGTGATTGCTGACGAGCGCTGATGAGCGGCCACGCCCCTCTAATCAGCACACACACAATAACAGAACCACGAGACAAGGAGCAGACATAGGATTTACCAACCGTGACAGTACCCCCTTCCCTAGGAACGCCTCCTGGCGTTCCCAGACTCCCTTACCTGCCGATTGTAATCATCGATAAGGGAGTGATCCAGGATGTCTCTAGCCGGTACCCAACTTCTCTCCTCCGGACCGTAACCTTCCCAGTCCACCAAGTACTGGAATCCGCGTCCCCTCCGTCTTGAGTCCAGAACACGATTGACCGAATAAGTAGGTTCCCCGTCTACGAGACGCGGCGGGGGGGGGGGAACCGGGACTGGCGGATTAATGCGGGCAAAAAATACGGGCTTAATTTTGGAAACGTGAAATACGGGATGAATCCTCCTGTACACTGGAGGAAGGTTGAGACGGACTGTCACTGGACTAATGATTTTAGTGACAGAGAACGGGCCAATGAATTTAGGTGCGAGCTTATTCGAGACGGAGCGGAGAGGAATGTCCTTGGTAGAAAGCCACACTTTGGAACCCGACGACGTATACGGGAGGCCTCCGCCGGTGGCGATCGGCTTTGGCCTTGGTGCGTGCCCCCACTTGGAGTAGAGTCTCGCGGGCTCTAGTCCAAGTGCGGTGACACCTCTGGACGAAGGCGTGGGCGGAGGGGACCGCAACTTCGGATTCCAGACTAGGAAAAATTGGTGGCTGGTAACCTACGCTACACTCAAATGGTGATAGGCCCGTAGATGACACTGGCAACGTGTTGTGGGCGTACTCCACCATAGACAATTGCTGACTCCAGGAGGAAGGATTCTTGGACACTAAACATCGCAACGTTCTCTCCAAATCTTGGTTGGCTCGCTCAGTTTGGCCATTGCTCTGGGGATGGAACCCAGAGGACAGACTGACAGTTGCCCCCAGAAGTTTACAAAACTCTCGCCAAAATTTGGACACAAATTGGGGTCCTCTGTCAGAAACCACGTCTGTCGGGAGGCCATGAAGCCGAAAGACGTGGTCAACGACAACCAGCGCTGTCTCCTTGGCTGAAGGTAATTTGGGCAAGGGAATGAAATGGGCCGCCTTCGAGAACCGGTCCACCACGGTCAAAACTACCGTGTGACCCTGGGAGGGTGGGAGGGCGGTGATAAAATCTAGTGCGATATGGGACCAGGGTCTCGAAGACACCGGCAGCGGTTGGAGTAACCCATCTGGAGGTTGATTGGAAGTCTTACCCATGGCACAAACTGAGCAAGCCAATACAAAACTGCGAACGTCACGAGCCATGAGAGGCCACCAAAATCGTTGCTTAACCAAAAACATGGTACGACTGACTCCTGGATGACAAGCCACATTGGAGCAATGACCCCACTGAATGACGCTGGACCGTAAACCCTCCGGCACAAACAAACGGTTCGGTGGGCAACGAGTCGGAGGCGTTACCCCTTCTAAGGCCTTCTTGACCTTCGATTCGACCTCCCATGTGAGTGTAGAGATGAATAGATTCTCTGGTAAAATGCACTCGGGAGTAGACGGGCGATCGGAACGGTCAAAAATGCGCGATGAATCGGGTTTGATGTTTTTGGAACCCGGGCGGTACGAGAGAGTAAAGTCAAAACGTCCGAAAAAAAGAGCCCACCGAGCCTGCCTGGAATTAAGTCTTTTAGCAGTACGGATGTATTCCAGATTCTTGTGGTCGGTCCAGACGATAAAAGGTACCCCTGACCCTTCTAACCAGTGGCGCCACTCCTCCAAAGCTAACTTGACCGCCAACAACTCTCTGTTGCCAATATCATAATTGCTTTCGGCAGGGGATAAACGATGCGAAAAAAACGCGCAAGGGTGCATCTTGTCATCTGAGGGAGAGCGCTGGGATAACACTGCACCTACCCCCACCTCTGACGCATCGACCTCCACCATGAACTGACGTGATGGATCAGGGGTTATCAGGATGGGGGCTGAAACAAAGCAACCCTTGAGTTTAGCAAACGCAGCTTCTGCTGCGTCTGACCACCTGAACGTCGTTCTGGAGGAGGTCAAGGCGGTCAGAGGCGCGGCTAGTCGGCTGAAATTGCGAATAAAACGCCGGTAAAAATTGGCGAACCCCAGAAACCTTAGTAGGGCCTTACGGGAATCTGGACTTGGCCAATTCACCACAGCCTTAACCTTGTCAGGATCCATGCGCATTCCCTCAACCGAGATGATGTGACCTAGAAAAGGAACAGACTGTGCATGAAAAACGCATTTCTCCGCCTTGACAAAAAGCCCATTCTCTAGCAACCTCTGAAGCACTTGTCGAACGTGTTGCACGTGTTCCTGGAGAGATGAAGAAAAAATCAATATGTCATCCAGGTAGACATATATGAACTGGTCGATCATGTCTCGCAACACGTCATTGACAAGTGCTTGGAAGACCGCTGGGGAGTTGGAAAGGCCGAACGGCATAACCAAATATTCAAAGTGCCCCCTAGGGGTGTTAAAAGCGGTCTTCCATTCATCCCCCTCCCTGATGCGGACCAAATGATAAGCATTCCTTAAATCCAGTTTTGTGAAGATAGATGCTCCTTGCAACCTCTCGAAAGCTGAAGACATCAACGGCAAAGGATAAGTATTCTTTACCGTGATGTTGTTCAACCCCCGGTAATCAATACAAGGTCGCAACGATCCATCTTTCTTCCCCACAAAAAAGAACCCCGCCCCCGCCGGAGAGGAGGAAGGCCGGATGAATCCCGTTGCTAGAGAATCAGAAATGTATTTCTCCATGACCTCTCTCTCTGGGACAGAGAGTGAATATAACTTGCCCTTAGGCGGAGACGTACCTGGCAGTAAGTCTATAGCACAGTCATAGGGACGATGCGGAGGAAGAGAATCAGCCCGAGACTTACTGAACACCTCCTTCAGATCCCGATACTCCGTGGGCACGTTTGATAAATCCACTGTCTTCTCCTGTAACACATGAACAGGAACAGACGGACAGGGAGACAGAAGACAAGACTTATGACAAAAACTGCTCCATGATGCCACCGATTTGATCTGCCAGTCTATTTTGGGATTGTGACAGATGAGCCATGGGTGACCAAGAACGATGGGTGCTAGTGGAGTGTCCAGAATGTAAAAGGAAATAGTCTCAGAGTGATTGCCGGATGTGATGAGTGTGAGGTCTTCGGTGATGAGTGAAATCGTGGGGAGTCTTTGTCCATTGAGGGCGTGAACGTCGATTTGGGGTGAAAGGGGTTTGAGGGGGATTTGATATCTGAGTGCAAATGAGTGATCCATGAAATTACCTTCTGCCCCTGAGTCCAGTAGTGCCCGACAGTCGTGGAGGTGAGTTGACCATCGGAGTCTTACCGGGAGGAAGGTAGATGTAGATGAGGGCTTCTCGGCAGAGATCCCACCCGACAGTAGCCTCATACTTACTGTCGGGCTGGGCCTTTTAACGGACAATTGTACGCAAAATGTCCAGCTCCACCGCAGTAAAGGCAAAGGCCCAGGGATCTCCGCCTCTCCTTCTCCTCCCGGGAAAGCCGGGCTCGACCCACCTGCATGGGCTCGTGATCGTAGACGGGGCTGACCGCGCCCCCGCCTCCCGAACGGATTCCCTCGGCACCTCCAGAGGGACGGTCCGGTTGAAAACGTCTGGTGCCTCGTGATAGACGATTGTCCACTCTTAGTGCCAGCGCGATCAGCTCATTAAGTCCGGTAGGCAGGTCCATGGTGTAAATCTCCCTTTGGACGCGGTCAGCCAGCCCATGCAGGAACATGTCCCACTGCGCCTCCTCGTTCCATTGGCTCTCAGCTGCCAGGGTGCGAAATTCGATCGAAAATTCCGATACGGATCTTTCTCCTTGTCGTAATTCGGCCAGCACCCTGGCAGCTTCTCTCCCCGTCGCGGCCCGGTCGAAAACCCGCCGCATCTCTTCGGAGAGCCGCTGGAACGAGGAACAGCAGTCGTCTTGGTTAGCCCACACCGCCGTTCCCCATAGCGCCGCTTTCCCCGTCAGAAGCGTCAAAACAAATGCGACCTTGGTCTGCTCCTCCTGAAAGGTTCTAGGTTGGAGAGAGAAGTGCATATCACATCTGATTAAGAACGCACGACAGTAATTGGGTTCACCTGCATAGGACTCAGGGACTGGTAGACGAGGCTCTGACGGAGATGGGTCCGCTGGTGGTGGTGGGGGAATTGGCGGTGCGGGTGGCGCAGCGGGCACGCAAAGCTGTTGAATCTGTTGGGTGAGCCCGGACACCTGCGCCACTAAAGCCTGAACCGCACGAGCCGTATCATTGATATTCCTTTCTTGGATGTCCATTCTTTGACTGCTGTTACTCAGAAACGCCTCTAGTGATGAGGAAGGGTCTCCTGCTGCTTCCATGTTTGATGGTCAGATCGTTCTGTCACGACAGACTGACGGAAGCAAGTGCAGTTTAACTCTTTTATTTAAAGGTAGAAACAGTGAGAGAGTCCAACACAGGCAAACAGGTAAGTGGCGCAGGAACTCCGATGGTCAGATGGATGGTGATGCAGAGGTGCGGTGAACGGTGTCCAATAGTGATAATGTCCAGAAATCCAACACAACGAGAACCGGAACAAGGATGGCAAGAGACTGGAACACGATAGGAACACAGACACACCGGGAAACCACATACAACGATCTGACAAAGGAGATGAGAAGTTGATGAGAATATATACACATGAATGATAGACTGCAGCTGGTGATGGGTGATTGCTGACGAGCGCTGATGAGCGGCCACGCCCCTCTAATCAGCACACACACAATAACAGAACCACGAGACAAGGAGCAGACATAGGATTTACCAACCGTGACAAGTTCTGAATCAATGTCTTCAAAACATACTTTTTGCAAGTACATAAATTGCAATGCACTGGCCCACATATTGAAAGCTTCCAGGTGAAAAAGACTTGCTTAAAGACAGCTAATCAGGGGTGTGTTTCCCGAAAGCATCGTTAGCCAACTATGGTTGCAAGTTCCTTCGTTATCAGCAGTTCAACGAGTCGCTGTTTCCCGAAACCACAGTTCTACCTGAAAGAGTCAGAGCACAAGTGAATGTTTAGGTCACACATGGGATTAGGGTCAAATTTTCACTACTAAGTAACTATTAACTATGAATTTTGCCTCAATAAACTCCTCATTAATAGTTAGTAAGGTAGTTGTTAAGTTTAGGTATTTGGCCAGGATTAAGGGATATAGAATATGGTCATGCAGAATAAGACATTATATGTGCATTAATAAGTACTAATAAACTGGCAATTTCCTAGTAATATGCATGCTAATAAGCAACTAGTAAATAGTGAGAATTGGATCCTAAACTAAAGCGTTGTTACCAATGTTTACGTGGTATTTGTTCCATAAAGTATTACCATATGGTAGTGAGCTACAATGATTCATGTCTAGTTGTTAGAGAAGTTCTTTGTCCTCAGCCCCGTCCTAAGTCCAAATCCTGGGGGATGGATTTTCAGCTGATCCTGCCTGAAGATGAAGGCCGGATGGTGGTGGATGGACAGGGATGGTGGTGGACAGGGAGGGTGGTGGATGGACAGGGATGGTGGTGGACAGGGATGGTGGTGGATGGACAGGGATGGTGATGGATGGACAGGGATGGTGGTGGATGGACAGGGATGGTGATGGAAGGACAGGGAAGGTGGTGAATGGACAGGGATGGTGATGGATGGACAGGGATGGTGGTGGATGGACAGGGATGGTGGTGGATGGACAGGCATGGTGGTGGACAGGGATGGTGGTGGATGGACAGGGATGTGGTGGACAGGGATGGTGGTGGATGGACAGGGATGGTGATGGATGGACAGGGATGGTGGTGGATGGACAGGGATGGTGGTGGACAGGGATGGTGGTGGATGGACAGGGATGGTGGTGGATGGACAGGGATGGTGGTGGATGGACAGGGATGGTGGTGGATGGACAGGGATGGTGATGGATGGACAGGGATGGTGATGGATGGACAGGGATGGTGATGGATGGACAGGGATGGTGTTGGATGGACAGGGATGGTGGTGGACAGGGATGGTGATGGATGGACAGGGATGGTGATGGATGGACAGGGATGGTGGTGGATGGACAGGGATGGTGATGGATGGACAGGGATGGTGGTGGATGGACAGGGATGGTGGTGGACAGGGATGGTGGTGGACAGGGAGGGTGGTGGATGGACAGGGATGGTGGTGGATGGACAGGGATGGTGGTGGATGGACAGGGATGGTGGTGGATGGACAAGGATGGTGATGGATGGACAGGGATGGTGATGGATGGACAGGGATGGTGATGGATGGACAGGGATGGTGATGGATGGAGAGGGATGGTGGTGGACAGGGATGGTGGGGATGGACAGGGATGGTGGGGATGGACAGGTATGGTGATGGATGGACAGGGATGGTGGTGGATGGACAGGGATGGTGATGGATGGACAGGGATGGTGGTGGATGGACAGGGACGGTGGTGCATGGACAGGGATGGTGGTGGATGGACAGGGATGGTGGTGGATGGACAGGGATGGTGGTGGATGGACAGGGATGGTGGTGGATGGACAGGGATGGTGGTGGATGGACAGGGATGGTGGTGGATGGACAGGGATGGTGGTGGATGGACAGGGATGGTGGTGGATGGACAGGGACGGTGGTGCATGGACAGGGATGGTGGTGGATGGACAGGGACGGTGGTGGATGGACAGGGATGGTGGTGGATGGACAGGGATGGTGGTGGATGGACAGGGATGGTGGTGGATGGACAGGGACGGTGGTGCATGGACAGGGATGGTGGTGGATGGACAGGGATGGTGGTGGATGGACAGGGATGGGAAGGGGAACGTCAGCGGCATCGCCTGCGAAAGTAAAACTGAGAGTTCAGTGTCTATATACTCCAAGTGTCAAGCATTGATTGGCCAAACCTATCAGTATGAATGAATGACACGGCATTAGAGTCTTCCTGGTAGAACATTCGCTAAAAGCTATCACTTCCAACGAACATTCGCAAACAGCATCGCAGAGTTGTGTGGTTGGAGTGACAGCTCTCGACCTGTGGTTAGAAGCAGAGTTTTTTGTTTGCATGACATGTGGACTTAATAAATCCTTATATCGAGCAAAATAAGCAAACTGACATTCAGTACCATCTATATCTTTTATTTCGAATATATACAAACGTCATTTATGTATTTGAGATTGTCAAGAGATTTAAAGGTACAATGTAGGATTTTTGCAGTAAAATATCCCAAAACCACTAGGCCAATGTTATATATTTTGTTTAGTTGATTACTTACAACATCCCAAATGTTTCCAACTATTTTTAAATTGTGAGAAAATTGCGTACCAAGGAAATTTTAACCAAGGAAACGGGATGTGTGAGCAGGGGTGAGGAGTCGCCTGTCAATGGCCTCATATCCGCGTTAACCTCGGTTCCCGCTCGTACTGCCATAGTAACCATGGCGACAGACGTGGGCAACTGGGTTATGCCTAGCAGGACGCTCACGCTGTTGTTGTTTTGTTCAATCATTATGGACCATGGCAAGCAGACTTTGAGACAAAAAGAGGACTAGAACGAAGATCAACATCTTTCGAGATACCGAGAGCTCCACATCCGCGACTAACTTCGACTTGACAGAGTTGCGAGTGTTGCATGTACTTTATTAGACAGGTGAGCAAATGTACATAAAACTAGTCAATGTTATTTAGTTCAACATGATGAAATGTTAGAATATGATCTGTATGTTATTCTAATGTTGATCTAGCTTACTGCTAGTCTCATATAGCCAACAAACAACCTAACAACATTCAACACTCAAATGCCATTTAGTGTGATAGTGTAACTGTTAGAGCAAGTGAAACAGCGCTGCGTTACCTCAAGTTTAATTCGTCTAATAAACTGACCTGTGTGAGTATTAATTCAGCACTTGCATGTGGTTCGGTAGAATGAAATGTCCTTATTCCTTTATATCCACGGGACTCGCGTTGCGTGTGGTGCTGGTATACGTCTCTCATTAGCAATCGCGCCCTGCTTCATACCAGAGTCATGATAAAAACATCAAAGTATTCACTCATCCATAAAAGATCCAACAGCTTGACGACAAGATCCATAATTCCGCTTAATGCTTTGCGTCATCGATATACGCCTTTGTTATTGTAAGAGGTTAGCGACCCCTAGCGGCGAAAAATCCTACATATTGTACCGTTAAAGCATTGTTTTTGAAGAGTGTGCATGCGTGAACGTGCTCTAGAACGTAAGAACGAGTCTATGATTGAATCTGGAAATAAAGCGAAATAACTGAGAACATTTTGAATTATTAATCAGATGCCATGTCCGTAATTTACAGCAAAAAATCTCAACCGGATTCATTAAAATAAGTTATTACTCCACCTCCTGCATGACATTAATAAACAATGTGGTTGAGCGACAAATTTGCGACAATACGGTTTTGGGAAACAGTCGTGACTGGCTATTTGATTCTTCAACGATGCATCGCACTACGGCAGTGAAGCAGCGAGTTACAACGTTGCACGGGAAACTCAACCCAGAAGAGAGCATGGAGGATTGGGAAACACATCCCAGTTGTGTGTGCAATACACATCAGATGGTTGACATTAGGGTTAGATGGTTGACATCTGAGATTTTAGGCATTTGCAAGCTTGTTCAGAGTATGTTTGTTTGCTTGTGCAGCTCTTGGTAAAAAAGCACATTAAGTTCCCTTTAGGTCACACTGTAGATTAGGGTCCAATTCTCACTATTAACTACAACTTCTGCATCAATAAACTCCCAATTACTGCTTATTAATAGTTAGTAAGGTAGTTGTTAAGTTTATGTATTAGGTATTTTGTTGTTTTTTTGTAGTCTTACGGGGTTGGAACAACATGAGGGAGAGTAATTACTGACAGAGTTTTCATTTTTGGGTGAACTATCCCTTTAAGTTCCCTAATTATGTTCTCTTTACAATAAGGTCTCTAACACTAAAGTTTCTTTGGAAGGAAAAATGCTGACTTTCACCATATTATCAAATCCTCTAGACTAACCCTGAACAATGCGATTTTTCTCCAGTTCTCATATCTGAGACTGGTACCGTAACCTCAACGGGACCGGGCTTGTGTCAGCTGTGTGTGTGTGTGTGTTGTGCCACTGCAGCAGGAAGCAGGGCTGCTCTAGATGCCTGCATTGTCATGTGACACGTTCCCATTAAGCAGTGGTGTGTTGTGAGGCCTGTTATTTTTACCCAGCGTGCACCTGGACGGGCTCGGGCCTGCTCTAGCCTGCCGGTCCTCCATCGCACGGCACCCTCAGGTGTTTTTTAAACCCTGTCATCGTCATTCTCTCTGCCTCTCATTGCCTTTCCCTCGACGCACAATCGCAGCAGCTGCAGACGCCTGTAATCGGTGAGTTTGGGGGAGTTCGCAACGTCTGATGGCTGTGTATTATCTCTCTTTCTTCTACTATCGGCCCCTAAAAAATCA